>QJPP01004931.1:0-61231 GCA_003996215.1 Jaltomata sinuosa
GGCCTTTGGTGCTCATATTTGACTTGCTGACAGTTCTGACATTTGGACATGAAATAAGCTATGTCCCTTTTCATCCCAGGTCACTAATAAAGTTGCCTTAAATTCCTGTATATCTTGGTTACGCCCGGATGAATTGAATACCGCGAACCATGAGCCTCTGCCAATACCTTCTGAATTATGCCATCAACCCGAGGAACACAAATCCTTCCTCTGAAATTCATCACCCCACCAGAGTCCAACGTGGCATCCCTGTACTCTCCAGATATTACCTTGCTCTGAAGCTTGCTCAATTGTGCATCCTAAAACTACTTTCCCTATATCTCTTCTATGAAAGTGGATTTGACCTCAATACTGGCCAACACCCCACCCTGTTCTGAGATGCCCAGTTGCATGAACTTAGATTCCAGAGCCCGGATCTCCTTTTCCAATGGTCATTTGGATACCCCCAAACAAGCCAAATGACCCATGCTGACTGGTTTCCGGTTTAATGCGTCTGTCACCACATTAGCCTTACTCGGATGATACTGGATGGTTACATCATAATCTTTTAATAACTCCATCCACCTCCTCTGCCTCAAATTCAAGTCCTTCTGAGTAAATACATGTTGCAGACTACGATGATCGGTGAACACTTCACATTTGACACCATAGAGATAGTGTCTACAAATTTTGAGTGCAAAAACCACTGCTACCAACTCCAAATCATGGGTTGGATAATTTTTCTCAGCCTTCAACTGCCTAGAGGCATATGCTATAACATTCATGTCCCATTTTATCGCATTTTTCACTTTCGTTTATTTTTGAAAAGAAAAAAGCAACTTCATTTTTGAAACGGTTTTGACTTGTATTAAATTTGAAAACTTGTAAAAAATTCTCAAACTTAATTAAAACAAAGTCGCCACTTAATTTTTAGGAAAAATCAAGAAAACCTTTGAAAATATATTCAAAAGATTTAAAATAGATGAAAACCTTTCGAATTTAAGAAATCCGAGTAAGAAGTTCATATTAACATTTTAAGAAGGTTTTTAAGGCACCTAAAATGTCCGCTAACACGCGATTATCCGGATATTTTTCTAACTCATTTATTTGGCTAACTTTGAAATTCATGGAATATTTGATAAGAGTTATTTTCATGACAAGTTTGTTTATAGAAAAGATTGATAAATTTGAACGAATTTTGCAAGTAAGATGTGGTGACAATTTTTAAGAACTAAACAAGGTTTCAAAATTTGATTAATTAATTTAAAACAAGTAAAGTGACTAGTTTACGAAAAGAGACAATGGTACTCCAAGGGAAATTTACGAAATTGATTAAAAGAGTTAGTTTCATACAAAGTCCAAATACAAAATAAGCTAATCTAAAGAAGAGGAGAAGTTGGGTTTAGGCGCTTAGGCCCAAACCCCGACAATTTGTCCAAAGCACTACCATTTTTAACTGGTTTAAGCCCATTTATCATCGCTTCATCTTTGACCCTGTATATTAGCTCCCCCTTCATTTTTGTGTAGCACTTAGGCCTCACACCCTTTTTTCTGTTCTCGACTTTAAATTAGTCCTTTTGGACTTGATGTTGAGGCTTGACTCGAAGGCTACTGGACCTCCTTGGCCCATTGGCGTAATGCAAGAGAGAGAGTCCAACTTGGACTCCACGAGAGGGTGTTCATGCAAGAAAATATTCGAAGATTAACATACACTCAATAAAATTAATCGATCAAATGCATATCAGAACACGCGTTTAGATTAACATACTCATAACTTCAAATTTTGAGAAAAGAAAAGAAAGAAAGGGATAGGAAAGAGACTACTACATGCATGAATTAAAGTTGAATAGATACCATGCTAATTTGCCCATAACCAAGTCAAGGTGATCACACAGACTCAAAGTGACACAAGGTCAAAGTAATATAATTGGCATCTAATTCATTAGGAAATCAATTAGACAAAACAAGCGCTTAAACTCCATTTGAATCATTTAAAGCACCTCAATTCATACTCATCTTAAGAAAAGGCAAACTCAATTCAAAACCATACTTATTCCATGATTTCGGAGGGCATTCCACATGCTAGTAAGATAACAATCAAATCATGGAAGATTCAAAGGCACATACGACTTAACTTGACCAAAACATGATCATTTTAGGCAAACAAATATTTCAAAAGAATCAAGACTTACTCAGGATTCAAATAAAACCAGAAGATAGCATTTTAGTCATAATAAACAGGAGGACAAGGCCTAAACCAAAGTGTGGATTTCATGCAAGGCAAGAAAACTATCTTTATACTAAAGGACTGATAACAGCGGGCAAAAAAGTTCTGATTATAGCATATCTGTTATGGACATTAGAGCCAAATCCTTACTTAAATTTTTGAAGAATGAACAGAAGTAAGAATTTTAACCTTTCAAGTATACCATTTCGATGCTTAAATCTATAGCAGGCAAGGAAAGCTAATGTCACTAAAAGGGACTATTGTTAAAAGATCATTCTTTAAAAGATTATTCAAATTATTCACTCATTCCAAGCTGCATATATAACCATCTTTAAGCTAAGTCAGGAAGAATTTTCAATTTTTGCATGTATGGATGCCTGACTCATGACCTCAACATGCTTAAAACACAACAAAACAAGTGACTTGCACTATCGGGATTTAGGAGGAGAAAATGAATCGCGAAGCACGTAAGAGATATACGAACAAAACTTAGATCTTTGATATACGAACAAAACTTAGATCTTTGAATTTCCACACAACAACTCATATGATAGGAAAAGAAACCATGAAGCCTAAATCATATTTTACGAACTTTGAAGGCATGTTGGAACAATATTCAAACTATGGTGGAGTTTGATTTCGTCCCAATACTCGTTGATCTCTAGTAAGAGCTAAGAGGCAATTCCAAAGATCAAATTTTCCCCTCTCAATGAATCTTGCTTAGAATTATGAGTTAAGAAGATCCCTTAAGAGTATTACTACTATACACGCACAAACAACATAACAATATTCATAAGAAGCGCACACAGTAAGGATAATGAATTGAAAGTGCTAGTAATCTTTAATTTCCTACAGCCACTTCAAACAAATAAACAAAGCTCTATAATCCCCTTTCTAGCTCTTTACTAACATCACACATATATTCCAAAATAAGACCATCCCAAACCAACAACATAACAATGTTCATATGGAGCATAATATTTAACAGCGACACGGACGACCAAAACAATCAGGGAATCCAACAGGCTGCTCATATCCAGAAACAACACAAACAAAAAAAAATACATGCTCGAATAACAGTCGTAAACAGTGGGGAATGCAAAGCAAGTACTTTCAAAATCAATACATGCTAGAGAGCAAATTCAATAACATTCTAATCCTTATTCGCAAATCTTTACTAATATCGAACACAAAGTTTCATACAAGACCAGTCGGAAACCATCCTAAATTCATTATAATAACGAAAATAAGGGCAGAAGAAGGTCAAACAGAAGGGTCACCTATTTTCGGGCAGCAACTGGGATTTACGAGCGTCATCGGAATCTTCACCACCGGAACTCAAGTTCAACTAGCCGGAAAACAAGAATTTGATATTTATATCTCTGAAAACTCTCTTGGTTACGTGAGATTAGAGGAATGTTCCTACAAAATCCCCAAATTTTCCCCAAAAGAGATCAGCTACCAATCCGTTGGAGGAGAGGGTTATTTATAGGAAAATTTAGGTCTGAAAAAGGGGGGGAAACAGAGGTGTCACGACCCGATTTCTCGGTCATGATGGCACCTACAACCCCCGGTAGGTGAACCAATCCCTGTAGCCCAGAACAGTTAGTAATGGGCTACTATCTAACAATTAAGAGAACAAAACGAATAAAATAGATAACAGGTTTATAAATATATACATATGCGGAAACTAAACCAACCCCCAAGACCTGGTATCATAGTACAGAGCCAAACTACATACATGGAGTACAAGTAAACCAAAACTATATATACAGATGTCTCTAAATGGAAATAGAGTACATGCAGCAAAAGATTAACTAAAGCTAAGCTCCGATCGCCAAGAGCCCACCTTCAGCCTGAAGTAGTCTCAACAGATCTCCAAGCACGAATCGCAGCGATCTAACGGCGATGGCCCACGCTAGGATCTGCACCCAAAGATGCAGGGGGTAGGGGTGAGCACCAAATGCGAAGCATAAGGTACCCAGTAGGTATCATAGGCCGACTGGGCACATATAAAATAAAAGCGCAGTAATAGACAGAATAGAAGCAAGCAGTCACAGAAATCAACGAAAGGTACACAGGAACTAGCCCAGAGGGAAATCAACAGAACCACATATGAGGCTAGTAAGCAGAACATACACACCAAAGGCACAGGTGAAAGTAAGAAATAACGCACCTGGGGTCCTTGCAACAACAGTGTATACAAGATAAGTTTACGAAATGGACGGTAAACCGGTAACCTCAAGTGTAAGAAGAAGGGAGAAAGAATAATAATAGGCATGCTCAAGACATGAATCAATACTCAACTAATCATATCAACCTCAAATACAGAAACTAACACCCTAGCAGTACCAATCTCATACTTATCCATAATAGAGAACCATTCTGTAAATAAATAGCAAAAGTCTACCTACAGTCCCCCGGCCGCCCATACAACCAAGGAACACAAACAAGTGAAAACAAACCCTCCGGCATCCCATACTACCGGAGCGTACAAGCAGCAAACAGCAAACAAGGGTGGAATCTCGAACCATGAATGATATGATGCATGAAGATCTCAAGTGCCATAGTATCTCTGTATGTACCTCCTCCAGCGCCGATCCGGCCCAGCAGGTAGGTTCCATGGAAGGTCTCTGCCCGTATACCTCTACTCCCCCGTATACCCCTCTTCCGGCACACGCAGCTCGTAGCTCCTGGCCCGGATAGCAAGGTCCATGGAGGTCCTCGACCCCATACCAAACCTCAGTATCAGAATTACGTATCAAGATAGAGTCCCAGTCTCGATATCAAGATATAGAACCAGTCTCGAATATGCATGCCCAGACCCTGTCCAGGACTAAAAATAGTAGGAAAATATCTGAAAAACCCCTCCAAGGGTGCCCGGGCGTCGCCGGGTCTAAACAGTAAGAAAGTCTATCTCATGTTGCTCGGTCCAACCGAGGCTAAAAATCATCTCAAGTAGCAAGAAAACTCAACTAGCACCCCGGCCCTGCCGAGTCTATATATCGTAAACTGATGATTTTAAAACCACAAGTGAAATCAACCATTTCCAAATCATTTCCATCAAAAACGGGGCCCCCCGGGCCATGCAAGGTTTAGAAAACAGTGTCAGTAGGCCCGAAGCCAAAACCACAGTAAAACATGGATAAAACCTCTTTATATGCATGGAAATGATATGCTCACACACAACAATAGCTGCCCAACAGCTTACAATCAACCTACCGACCCTGCACAGGCCCACAGCTACTCAGCAAGCATAACCAGCCTAGAAGGATAATTCTATGCCCGGGACTCGCGGACATTCCCAAAATCCCACCTTCTATGTTCCAGAGTCAACAAGGCCTCGCAGGACCACAAGGGTAAATAAAATATATCGCAAATACTACAACAACGGAGGAAATAAAATAGGCGGACATGAATAAAGCGGTCAAGGTCTGTGGTACCAACCTAATAAACCAACCCAAGGATGCCCATTAATACAATTTTATTCTATATATGCGGAGTCTGGGGAAATTAAACCGTAACCTACCTGTCGTCCGACGACAAGCTGCTGGAACACGATGTCCAAGCTCGAACCACTCCGAGAAAATCCAGAACTAAATCGGAATCGGAATTGGATTTGGGAAGGAATAACTTGACAAGATAATTGATTTTCTTTCGGAGATTAAATAAAACGTGAAAATATTTTCTTCCCATCAACACTCAATAATTCGTAAGCATATATGTGCATATGCACAAAGGAGAGGCATACAGGGCTTATCCACTTTGCTAAAGTCAGCAAAGTGGACTTATGTATATGTTCCACTAATTTCAATTATGGAAATGCCACTAGTCACTTATTAAGTATACTAGTGCTGCCTTCACCTTCCACTTACACGTGGGGGTGGAGGTGGCAACCAATATTCCTCCGTTAGGTATATATTCGGGTATTGTATAAATTCGTGGTAAAATAAATATAGTATTTTAAATATACCATAATTGATAGAAAATTATTTCCAATAAAACCTACTATATTAGAATAATAAATTTCAACATAATTAAATTTACTATCTCCGTTAAAATATTACGGAGTATAAAAACTTTATAAAATAAATACTTAAACCATTAAAATATTTTAAAAAGGCAATACTAATATAGTTTTTACCAATTCAACTTTTAAATAATTATTTCAAATACACGCGCGATGCTAATGAAGTTCTTAAGTTTAGGCTCGTAATTCGCCTACGCACGATTTCGATATTCAAAAATTCTCTCGGAATCCTCCCTTATATTTTATCACTGTTTCGGAACTGAAATGGCATTTTAAAACGTAAAATTGAAGCTTAAATCGGGTTAAACCCGACCCGATTCGCGACCCGGTTCGCAACCCGTTTTCTGCCAGACAGTCCGCGGTAAAACAGTCATAACTCTCTGCTCCGAGATTATTTGGACGTGCGGTTTTGTGCGTTGGAAACTAGACTCGTAGACCTTCGATTTGGTATTTCGGGGGACTTCTAACTCCTTATATATTGGGAGAAAGGCCCCGACACATTTGACCCAAAGTTCAGAAAATTGTTCAAGGTCTTACGATATCTTTTGTCGATTTGCTTGACTTCAAACTTAAACGTGGAAATGACCGGAAGGTCATTACAAGAGGGCAATTGGGGAAATTCGCTTGAGGAATTTTGAAATCCCTTAACAGATAAGGCCACATCTCATCATTCTCATACGAATTTGTACAAGGATTCTCGAGTTTTGCGGAGGAATTTCCACCTAGGGCAAAATCTAGAACCTTCTCGAAAGCGCCAGCATAACTTTGACAAAGAATTTGGATGTCGTTTGGAAACGTTAAGGGTTTGGGTGTTGAGGAAGTTGTTGTTTCATCATTTGTTATTGTTGTGGAGTAGTGGCGTTAGGGTTCGTTTGAGAGGTGAGATGGAGAAGACGAAGATGAAGGGTGAGCTGTTGTTTGTACGAGGCGCATCACAGTGGGTGTGTGCGCTCTTTCTGGAAAAAATTAAGGTTGCGTGTTGTGTACGAGGTGAGGGAGAATGGAGTGGAAAAATATAAGTGGTGTGTATGTATTTGTGATATATGTGTATGAGTGTGAAGCTTATGTGAGGGAGAATGGAGTGGGCCAGGTCATTTTGAGAGATTTGAGCCGAGGTGAACTGGGTTTTGGGCCACTATTTTGCTGGAAATTGAGAGGTGAAAAGGGTTTAAGGTCTGGCACCCGAATTTAATTCAAAGATTAGACAAATTGAATTTTAAAACATGGCCAAGTGAATAATTTAAAGAATTCAGGCCGAGATTGTAATGAAACGAATTGAATTCTTAATTAATAACACGAGCTTCTATATTCAACAATTAAGAATAATTAAATTCAACAAACACATAATTACCTTATTAAAACATAATTGACTCATTTAGAATCGAAGAAATACTCATATAATTATTTCTCGATATTTAAATCAATTTTGAGGAGAATGGAACATATTTTGAACTTTAAACAAGGTTTTTATCTTAAAATAATTTTTAAAATATTTCTTTAAGTAAAATTTATATACTCTTATATAATTAAATATAGAGTATACATATTTCACCTAAACTTACTAAATTAACCTCAAATTAATTTTGAAAACCTTAAAGTTTTATAAAGGCAATTATTTAAATTGTTTGAAATAGTAGAAGCTCGAAATTAATTACGAATGTGGAGGGTAAAAATTGGGTGTCAACAATTGTCCCTCCCTTTATGTAGGGTGGATGTAAGGAACCCTGGGCAAAGGGAATTGACGTTCCCAATTTTATCCGACCACAGATTCGTCTTTAGAGAGCGGTTGGTTCTAGCACATATTTCAAGGAATCATGGCCAAACTCCGGTATTGAGTTTCCTACATATCTCAGGCTATATAAGAACTCAGGTCACATGTAGTTCAAGATGCTTGACTTTAAGCACGGTTTTAAAGAATTCCAAACTATCTCGGTTTCACGGTACGGAGAGACCGGAAAGTTGGAGAGTAAGAGGATTGGGGGGAGTTAGGAATGCAGCCAAGTTTTCAACGTAGAGCCCGCCTACATATCCCAAGACTCAGAGAATCAGGCTGCTTGTAGTTTGACTCAATCGGTGGAGAAGGTAATATGTATGTCAAGACAACCTTTGGCTCGGGATGAGTGACAAATGGATTGAGCTATAGAAAAGAGGCTTGTAACCTCTCAACTATGAATGTGGCGCGCTTCACACCCATAAATAAGATCTTACCTGGACATAATTTCCAAATCTCGGGGTGTATTGTCACCCAGATATGAAAATAAGGAATATTGCTTCCAGCGTGAGTTCAGAAAATACCCTGGATGCGAAATCAAGACCCCAAAGATAGGAAATACCCACATGCCTTCTGATAGGGGTGTGGTTTGATGGTGGTGAAAAGTCATTCCTCAGCTCGCGTCCAAAGAGTTTGATCCCTCTTCGGACTATGTCCCAGTTCGCTGCTAAGAAAAATTCCACGTTGTGATGCGTCCTTTTTGGTGTAGTTCGCACCTGTGGTTTTGCTTTGAGAATTTCATCCTTCTCGGATGCTCTCGACAAAATCACCAAACAAAATTGTTAGTAGTAACATAATTCTATTTGGGGAGGTAGTTTATTTGTCATACCTCATCCTGGGATTACGTTCGAATCTTGTGTCATGACGTCCTTTTGATGCATTTCATACCTGTCGTTCTGGTTCGAGATTTTCATTCTCTCGGATTTTCTTGGAAATATTTGAAACAAAATTGTTAAAGGTAAAGAAGCTCAATAAGGAGAGATAGCTTTGTACCTCATCTTCACTTTTGGTTGCTTTTTGAATCAAATGTCATCCTTTCTTGTCTCTGTCTGAGGAAATAGCGACTTTTATGACGAGAATTTGATAGCCTTCTTAGCTATCAGATAGGATTGACTTTGTGGCAGTTTTTTTGTATAACGATCTTCGTAGTCATTGCGATGTAACAGTATTCATAACCGTTTGCGGCATTCTCTTGAACGTAATAGCCTTCGTGGCTATTGCCAATAGTCTTTGCATATGCCTTTAGGATGAATCTTGCGCATCATCCGTATCGATGCGACTAATAAATATTCTCTGAATTATCAGGGTTTGGGTAATCTAGCACATCATCTGACTTTGGATAGAGGCGGCTTACAGATGCCTTTAATTTGCTAGCTTTTGAGTAATCTTGCACAACATCCGACTTTGGATAGATGCGGCTTACAGATGTCCTTCGAATTGCCAGATTTTGGGTAATCCTACAATTTTATTTGATCTTGGATGTAACATGACTTATAGATTTCCCTTGAATTTCTAGCCTTTGGGTAGTCCTGTACAATATCAACGTGGATATGTCATAGCTTATAGATAACCCTTGGACTATCAATTTTTTGATAGTCTTGCACTTTATCTAATTACGGATATTATTGTGACTTGCGCATTACCCTTGAACTTTCAATCTTCAGGTGATCTTGCACACTATCCGATTTTAGATATCACTGCATCTTACAGATAACTCTTAGTCTGTCAAGTTTCGAGCAATCTTGCACACTATCCAGTTTTAGATATCGCTGTGACTTACAGACGGCCTTTGGCCTTCTAATTTGGGGAAATTCGATTCATCATCCGATTAGGATGGCATCTTACAGACATTCTTCAGACTATATGCTTTCAATCTCGATGGTAAATGGCTTTTGATTATCGGGGTGACAAGGCCTTTACCACACGATCAAATAGAGCTGCATCTTCTAGCGCTCGATGCTCTTGTATGTATAAGCATACTTCAGATCAATACTTCGTTGTCTCTAATAAGGGTGCATAAATATCATCGACGTCAGACTCCACCATCTTACGCGATATCGGATATGAGTATGTTGGATGACAAACTTGGCATGATAATAATAATATCCTCAACGTCAGACTCCTCCATCTCACGTGATATCGGATATAAATATGCCAGGCTTGGCATAATAATAAAGAAGCAAATACATCCTCAACGTCAGACTCCTCCGTCTCACGCAATATCGGATATAAATATGATGAATGCCAGACTTGGAATAATAACAAGAAAGCAAATACATCCTCAATATCAGAATCCTCTGTCTCACGCGATATTGGACATAAATATGTTGAATACCAGACTTGACATAATGATAAGGATGCATAAATATCTGCGGCATAAATATGCAAATGAAAATATCCTCAATGTTAGACTCCTCCGTCTTCCGCGATCTTGGATATAGGTATGCTCTTGGGTCGATCCCGCATAACCAGTGCGACTTAAGGATGCCTCTGAATGTCATCCTCTTTGAAATTGGCTGGTAGAGGGACATAATACTCACAGCAAATGTATCTGCGGTATTTTAATGATGATGATGATGGTCCTCTTGACATGGTCCTCTCGACATGCAAATATGATATGGTCCTCTTGACATGGTCCTCTTGACATAGTCCTCTCGACATGCTCCTCTCTACATGCAGATATGATATGGTCCTCTTGACATGGTCCTCTTGACATAGTCCTCTTGACATGCTCCTCTCTACATGCAGATATAACATGGCCATTTTGGCATGGTCCTCTTGACATGCAAATATGATAATGATGTAGATGATCATGTAATGGCATGCGTAGCAGTCATAGAAAACATCACATTTTGTTTTTATGTTGTCCTGTTGACTCCTTTATGTGTACCTGCACTCAAGGCAAATAGTTAGTAGACACAGCGTCGCTTTTACTAGTGACCTCAGTTAAAATTTGAATTTTTTTGAAGACAACGTTCGCTAAGGTAATCAAAACAACTTTTGTTTTAAACATGAATGAAGTGGTCGTGCCCATTTCTGGGGACAGCCACAAGTACCATTTTTGAACATCTTTTGTTCGTGGTGATTCTTGGCTTGCTGGGGATTGATGGAGAACGTCGCTGATCTCTCATTTGATGTCCTAATTTTGAAGTTGACCCAAAATGTCCTGATCCTCTTGGGGATTCGAGGATGCTGTCGGTCTCTTTTTATTTAGTAGCTCTTGCGAACTACAAGAAGTTTTGCCCGTTCTAGGGACTTTTGCCTCTTTGGCTCCTTCCCACCATTTCAGCTTTTATTACCAAATTTAGGGCGTCTGGTCTTGTTGCATCTTTTTGAACGCATTGGATAACAAAGGGCTTTCACCAATTTTTAACATACTTTTTAGGACAACCTGCATCCAGAGAAAAATGGTTAGTTTTTTTGGTGAAACTGATCTGTGTTGACCTCCTTCAATCTTCTGCTCCTTGCTTTGTCTTTTCTGGGTGCTTTCCATTCTCGGGCACTCGTCGTCCTCGACTCCCTGGGTCATGGTAGGCATACAACAAAATTGATTTATAAAGGAGTAAAATTAACCTTTTGTAAAGATTTTCAAGCAAGTTCTTTGGAAATCAAAGATTTTGAAAAAAGAATAGTTTGGAAAGGTCTCTGCCCCTCATGTCATGTGCTGGCTCAATGAATATCCTTTACTCGAGACCTTGATATCTTAACATGTTCCTGGCAGACTCTGGAGATCATTTATCGTCCTAGCTGGGAGTTTGAAATATTTTTCAAGAAATCTGTCATAGCTGGGGATTAATCCACCTCAGACTGAGGATTTTTTTGAAGTAGACTCTGATCTCTCGGTGTTGGAGAATTCTTCGAAGTTTAATTTCGAACTCTTGAATGAAGCCTGGTGGAAATTTTGAGGTCTTCCTCAAAATTTCTACCCCAATTAAAGGTTTTGCGATGAATCTCACTCTGTTGGAAAGGGACTTGAGACTCTGTGGAGATTACGAGATTTTTTCTCGATATTTATTTCGGTCGCTCTTCGGCACATTCTGTATTCCAATTTGTTGGAGACGATCTTTGTCTTTTGAATTTTTGAGATTCCTTTCTCGAAAATTCTTCCCCAGTTCCATTTTCTGGGTAATATGACCGAGCCATAGTGGCGCCTACGCATCCCATTGAGGCAGGAATCAGGTCAAACGTAGTTCCCACACTTGTAGTGGGAGAATGATGGAATTAAATAAAGGGGTGACCGAAGCCGACAAAGGACACCTACGTATCTCATTCTTGAGAATCCAGTTCAAACGTAGTTCGTACATAGAGGATAGGGAATTTTTAAGCTACTACAAAGCATAAAAATGATTACATTAAGGAAATGTGATTACAGGGAAAGATATAAAAGAAAAACCATATTTAGGCATAGTATCTCTTCACATCATCGTAGTTGATCGTCTTGGGCCACACTTGGCCATCCATCTCGGACAAAATCAAAGCTCCTTCGGATAACACTTTTTGGACAACATACGGGCCTTGCCAATTAGATGCAAACTTTTCTTTTATCTCGTGGGAGGGAAGGATTGACTGTCCATTCCCTGGATTGAATTCTGGATTGACCAATAAATTTTAGGAGATGATGTTTGTACTCATTTTCATCCTATTATTGTAGGACCAGTCAAAGGTGTCGATGTATGGATCGAGCTGATTGATAAGTTCTTTCTTTTGTGCTTTTGACAAATGAACACCGATGCCAATTTTTTCAACTTGACCGTTGCTTCCCAGATTGACTTCTCAGTTGATCGTTCAAGGACCATGATGTATTCAACATACTTCTTGAAATCATCATCATCTAGCCCTATTTGTTCGTTAAGCTCTTGACATGACATGACAGTGGCATGTTTTAAGCTATTATTACTGAAACCATAAACAAAGCAAGTTAGATGGTAACAAGTAAACATAAATAATTTTGAACAGTAAATATTTTTCAAAATAAAGAGGCTTTCATTGAAATCCAAAAATATTTGCAAACTATGGTTATAACCGGCATGAATACGGCTCTGTGCCTTTTTAAAGTGGTAAAAAAGTGTGAGAAATATTAAAACATAAAGGGTGGGTCACAGAGCCTCATCCGGACCATCACTGATTTTTTCATAAAATAGAGTCTTTGTCTACCCAGACAAGTGGAGAGTCATGAGGGGAGTTGTGGCCTGGTTCTGCGACTTTTTGCCAGGCTTGGCATCCCTAATCATGGCTGCTTCGAGGATTTCTTCTATTATAGCATCATATTTCTCGAATAGATCTCCTATTCCATCCTCCAACCCGTCGCTTGGGGGACCAATACTCACCGAGAATGACTGATATAAGTGAGGGAGCGGTTTTAGCAGTCCTGACTGCTTCTTCCCTTCAACTCTTGCTTTATCCTCTCGGGCTAAGTACCATAGGCCATGCTTGGTCAGTTGTTCGAGAATGCTTATGGGTTCAGTCATACCATCGGAATTCTTTCCCAGTTCGAAGCCTGGTTCATATTCGCTCCTCAACATCGTAGTCGCGAGCATTTTATAGATAGGTGGCATGGGGATTTGAGGAGCAAGATCCTCTCTCGTGGCATTTACACTCTCTATTATGTTGAAATCACTTCCTTTTGGGACTTCTTCAATCATAGGGACACAACCATTAGGGTGCAAGGCCTTGTTGCACATTAACCCTTCATAGGGTAGCTCAGCAATACTCAAAGTAGCTATAGCTTTTTTCGGCATTTCCTGCTTTTTAGGGCTAACCGGCACTATTGACTTGCCCATAACCCATTCTTCATCAACCTCTATCATGTTAACAGTGGCTCTTTCGTGATTTGGGAGCGAATTATTATTAACATTGGCCGGTGCTATTTGTAGTGTGACCACTCTTTGATCAATCAAAACCTGAATTTTTTGTCTCAGGTTAATGCAATCTTCGGTATCATGTCCGACTCCTCCGGAATGATAAGCACAATGTCAGTCAGCCCTGAAGACATGAGAGTCAGGATTACCGGGTTTAGGTTGTATGGGCTGAATAAATCCAGCAGCTTTCAATCTATCATATAACTGAGTTCTAGTTTCAACTAACTGGATGAAAGTCCGAGGAGCTCTGTTTTCCAAATTTGGTCGAGGGAGATTTGCATTGGTGGGAGGCGGAACCTGGTGATTGTTCTGGTTCTCAAAAGCCTTTTGATATACTTGAAAGTTCTGGGGAGGAGCTTGGTAAGTGGGTTGCACATTTGGTTATGGAGTTTGGTATATGGGCTGCACGTTTGGTTGTGAAGCTTGGTAAATAGGCTGAGTATAGTAAATTGGTTGAGGGTTTTGTGGAGCTGGGGGAGGGGTCATTGGAATAAGTGATTTTTTATAGTTGGCTCCAAAGGAATTCCGCGATCTCGGGCTAGGACAGGAGGAAACCGAAGACACCTCTTCCCTCTTTTTCTTGGGAAATCCTGTCGATCCTGAGGATGCTGAAGCTTTGGTAATCTTGCTGCTATGAAGACCCTCTTCGACAATTTTGCCAATCTTAACTAGATTGGCAAATTTTTCTTTTACTGTTGATATCATTTTTTCGTAGAACTCTGACTCTTGAGAGTGCATAAACACTGCGCTTATCTCTTCTTCTATCATGGGAAGCCAAACTCTCGTTGCCTCCTTTCTCCATCGATAGGCATAGTCTCTAAAGTCTTCGTTCGATTTTTTCCTGATGCGCCCTAGAGAGTATCGATCTAGGACAACTTCCATATTGTATGCAAACCGTTGAGTGAAGTCTTGGGCTAGGTCACTCCACCTGGACCATTTCTTCAGTTCTTAAGAGGTGAACCATTCTAAAGCCTCTCTGCTCAAACTTTGACTAAAAAGCCTCATTAACAGAGCATCGTTCTTACGGGCACCGACCATCTGGTCGCAATAGCTTCTTAGATGGGCTTCAGGATTCTTGACACCGTTGAAGGTTTTGAACTTGGGAACCTTAAACGCTTCTGGCAGGTCCATTTCTGGATGGATACAGAGATTATCATAATCATAGCCTTTCTCATAAGATGAACCTTGGAACTCTCTAATCCTGGCTATCTCCTCTTTCATTTGTGCCATGTCATACTCATGCTTTTTCTCTATGGACCTCAACTCCTTCTCCTTTTCCTCATAATGGTCCAGCTCGGGACTTTCTGGGAGGGTGGTATATAGTCTACCATAGCATGGAAAGCAGGAGGTGACATATTTTGGACAAGTGGAGGCTGGACATGTGGAATGGCATTTGGGTATGTGGGGGTATAGTTATGTGGATTGATGATATTGGGATGGTTATTTTGAGAGTTGTAAGTGTTTAGTGGCGTGTTCTGGCAATTTGGAGGGAGGTTCTGTGGATTGTAGGTACTTGGGTTGTTGCTCTGGTTAGTATGCTGGATAGAAGGATCCGATAGGAGGGGGGTTATTGGAGAGAGGTTCGTTGGAAGGTCTAGATGCAGAGGCAGGAGAGATATTCCCTGGATGGTTCTTAGTTAACGGAGAATTGAGTGAAGGAATCTGGAAAGGGGGCTGAGAGTTGCCCAGAGCTGGAGTGTTGGCTGTGATAGACAAGCTAGCCATGTCTTTGGCTTTCTATACTTCTTCTTGCATCTTTTCCAATTTTCTCGCAAGTTTGACAATCATTTCATTCTGTTCAGCAATAACATTTCATTTTTTCCACTATCACTGATTACAAAGGGAAAGTAAAAATGACATAAAGGTAATAACTAAAAATTAAACTCTGCTACTTTTAAAGCTTCATTTGGATAGTGGCGAGTCTTCTAGACTCTCTTTATCTTCTTCTTCAAGGATGATACGGTGGAAACTCAATCTGGACCCATCCTGCGTCTATGAGGTCTTCAAGGTCAATCCTGAAAGTGCGACAGTTTTCTATGTCATGCCCTCTTACTTCAGCATGGTAAAGACATATTTCTTTGCAATTATACCAATCTTGGGACATTTTCCCCGCCTTTCTTTTGATCGGCTCAATAATACCAGCGTGGACTAGCTTGAAGTAGATGTCAAGGTATGTATCGTAAAAGACGGTGAAATCATATTGGCAAATCAGGGTATCTTGGGTGTTTGGCATTCCCGGCCTTATTCTATCACAGATTAGCAAAGTGCGCGAGCCCCATATGTGATTACTTTGCCTACTGTTGATCATCTCGTGAATCCTAACTCTTAGCATAGTGCATTCATTGGTAGTATGCCCCTTTTGATGTGGATGGTAAGCACATCTTTTATGTGCATTGTTGGAGTTATACCAAGAATTCAGGGTTTGATCAGGTTGTAGGATTCCCATAGTCTTCAAAGCTAGGAATATGACTGAGCGTGTGACAATTCTAGGCCTTCGGTAACTCTCTTGAATGTGAGCCTTGAGAATAATCTTTCCTATCCCTGGTTTGAACCTAATTGGTAAAACGGGATCGTCCCTAATGTTAGCCCAATAATCTGAGATTCGGTTAAAAGGATGGATATGTTCATTTTTTTCTCCCACAGACTCCTCTTCATTTCCTATGACTGATGCTGACCTCTTAAGCGCCAATTGGTACTTTTGATCCGTTTGCTTGATCATTTCTTCTGTATGGGCTATCCTTGCGTCAATATTGGCTATCTTCTCTTCCATAAGGGCTATCTCTTTATCCACTTTTGCGGACCTGGCTGTCAACTTTCCTCCCACTTTCTTGGCTTTCTTAAGTTGTTCCTTCATTCCGTTGATTTCTTGGTCAATCTCTTCCATTATTTTACGCATCGTTTCTTCGGTGTCCATGGCAATTCAACCTTCCTGAGAATTTTTTTTTTAGAAGGTTTATAGGAAGCTTGAGCTTTTTCTGAGGAACTAGGAGAACTCGAGGAGTGATTTGGTAGGATTTTATATAGTGAGCTTATATTTATGCCTACGATGTTCTAAAAATCCTTGAAAATAAAGAGTGGATCAATTTATTCTTGATTCAAGCAACACACGTAGCACATAAAGCAATTATAACACATAAGAATATATAATAGCGCGCGTATCCTAACTTGGTGACCTTTGTGTGCCAAAGTAGGCCTAGCGTTTTGAAAGACATATATGTCGTATCGAATCATCTCATTGCCCCCAAAAATAGATATATATATATATATATATATATATATATATATATATATATATATATATATATATTTAATCAAAACTTCCCGGTAAGGGATACAAGCAAGCTGAAAGGGGATACACTTTGAAAAAAAGAGGAAATAATGTATAAAGTAGGCCCGTGCAAGGGCAAAATAAAGCAAACCCATGCAGTGGTATTTTAGGAAAATCAATACATAATGATAAACCCGCGTAGGGGTGGCATTATGATGCTCCTGACGATGATCCTTCATTCATTTGGCCCTTCTTGGACTCCTTTGCGATCTCTCGAGGTTCGTACAACCATTTGAGAAACCTAGTCATCCTAGAAAACAGATAACTAATTAGATATCCCATTTCAGGGACAACAATCTAATTCTTTCGACATATACGTCTTTCAAGATAGCACATAAGGGTATGATCGTCTTTTCGAGCCAGGGGTCCTTTTTGACTCAAGGTGGTCTCACTAATGGGCCCGATACCCCTGGGGTACTGGGTCAACTTAGGTCAATG
Source organism: Jaltomata sinuosa (assembly GCA_003996215.1). Lineage (NCBI taxonomy): Eukaryota > Viridiplantae > Streptophyta > Magnoliopsida > Solanales > Solanaceae > Jaltomata > Jaltomata sinuosa. Next base: position 17,632 of record QJPP01004931.1, read on the forward strand.
CCTATTTCAGGGATTTGGCTTCGCTCTACACTAGTTTGACTAGAGTGGATTTTGAAAAGAGACCGCGAACCCGAGTGGACAACTGCGGGCTGAAATAATGAACAATTGCCGGCCAACCTGGAACCAACTAATTGCTCATTATTTCGAGAATTTTGGTTTTTTAAGTAGAGAAGTGACCGCAAAAATACGCGTAATCACTTTTTTCCTGATGCATTCTAATTTTGTCATTTGGTGGAACCTGTATGCCATGAATGCAATAATAATATTTTGCGAAAATTTAAACACATAAGCAAATAAGTGCAGAAATTAAAATTATTACATTCCCAAATAGTTAGTCAAATAAAGCAAATAAAGTTAGAAAAATATTTTGGTTAGAACTTAGTTAGTCCCCAGCGGAGTCGTCATTTCTGTTTTATCGCATTTTTCACTTTCGTTTATTTTTGAAAAGAAAAAAGCAACTTCATTTTTGAAACGGTTTTGACTTGTATTAAATTTGAAAACTTGTAAAAAATTCTCAAACTTAATTAAAACAGAGTCGCCACTTAATTTTTAGGAAAAATCAAGAAAACCTTTGAAAAAATATTCAAAAGATTTAAAACAGATGAAAACCTTTCGAATTTAAGAAATCCGGGTAAGAAGTTCATATTAACATTTTAGGAAGGTTTTTAAGGCACCTAGAATGTCCGCTAACACGCGGTTATCCAGTTATTTTTCTAACTCATTTATTTGGCTAACTTTGAAAATCATGGAATATTTGATAAGAGTTATTTTCATGACAAGTTTGTTTATAGAAAAGATTGGTAAATTTGAATGGATTTTGCAAGTAAGACGTGGTGACAATTTTTAAGAACTAAACAAGGTTTCAAAATTTGATTAATTAATTTAAAATAAGTAAAGTGACTAGTTTACGAAAAGAGACAATGGTAAGGGAAATTAACTAAATTAATTAAAAGAGTTAGTTTCATACAAAGTCCAAATACAAAATAAGCTAATCTAAAGAAGAGGAGAAGTTGGGTTTAAGCGCTTAGGCCCAAACCCCTACAATTTTTCCAAAGGACTACCATTTTTAACTAGGTTAAGCCCATTTATCATCACTTCATCTTCGACCCTGTATATTAGCTCCCCCTTCATTTTTGTGTAGCACTTAGGCCTCACACCCTTTTTTCTCTTCTCCACTTTAAATTAGTCCTTTTGGACTTGATGCTAAGGCTTGACTCGAAGGCTACTGGACCTCCTTGGCCCATTGGCGTAATGCAAGAGAGAGAGTCCAACTTGGACTCCACGAGAGGGTGTTCATGCAAGAAAATATTTGAAGATTAGCATACACTCAATAAAATGAATCGATCAAATGCATATCAGAACACGCGTTTAGATTAACATACTCATAACTTCAACTTTTGAGAAAAGAAAAGAAAGAAAGGGACAGGAAAGAGACTACTACATGCATGAATTAAAGTTGAATAGATACCATGCTAATTTGCCCATAACCAAGTCAAGGTGATCACACTGACTCAAAGTGACACAAGGTCAAAGTAATATTGTTGGCATCTAATTCATTAGGAAATCAATTAAACAAAACAAGCGCTTAAACTCCATTTGAATCATTTAAAGCACCTCAATTCATACTCAGCTTAAGAAAAGGCAAATTCAATCCAAAACCATACTTATTCCATGATTTCGTAGGGCATTCCACATGCTAGTAAGATAACAATCAAAGCATGGAAGATTCAAAGGCACATACGACTTAACTTGACAAAAACATGATCATTTTAGGTAAACAAATATTTCAAAAGAATCAAGACTTACTCAGGATTCAAATAAAACCAGCAGATAGCATTTTAGTCATAATAAACAGGAGGACAAGGCCTAAACCAAAGTGTGGATTTCATGCAAGGAAAGAAAACTATCTTTATACTAAAGGACTGATAGCAGCGGGCAAAAAAGTTAGGATTATACCATATCTGTTATGGACATTAGAGTTAAATCCTTACTTAAAATTTTGAAGAATGAACAGAAGTAAGAATTTTAACCTTTCAAGTATACCATTTCGATGCTTAAATCTATAGCAGGCAAGGAAAGCTAATGTCACTAAAAGGAACTATTGTTAAAAGAACATTCTTTCAAAGATTATTCAAATTATTCACTCATTCCAAGCTGCATATATAACCATTTTTAAACTAAGTCAGGAAGAATTTTCAATTTTTACACGTATGGATGCCTGACTCATGACCTCGACATGTTTAAAACACAACAAAACAAGTGACTTGCAATATCGGGATTTAGGAGGAGAACATGAATCGGGAAGCACGTAAGAGATATACGAACAAAACTTAGATCTTTGAATTTCCACACAACAACTCATATGATAGGAAAAGAAACCATGAAGCCTAAATCATATTTTACGAACTTTGAAGGCATGTTGGAACAATATTCAAACTATGGTGGAGTTTGATTTCGTCCCAATACTCGTTGATCTCTAGTAAGAGCTAAGAGGCAATTCCAAAGATCAAATTTTCCCCTCTCAATGGATCTTGCTTAGAATTATGAGTTAAGAAGATCCCTTAAGAGTATTACTACTATACACGCACAAACAACATAACAATATTCATAAGAAGCGCACACATTAAGGATAATGAATTGAAAGTGCTAGTAATCTTTAATTTCCTATAGCCACTTCAAACAAATAAACAAAGCTCTATAATCCCCTTTCTAGCTCTTTACTAACATCACACATATATTCCAAAATAAGACCATCCCAAATCAACAACATAACAATGTTCATATGGAGCATAATATTTAACAGCGACACGGACGACCAAAATAATCAGGGAATCCAACAGGCTGCTCATATCCAGAAACAACACAAACAAAAAAAAATACATGCTCGAATAATAGTCGTAAATAGTGGGGAAGGCAAAGCAAGTACTTTCAAAATCAATACATGCTAGAAAGCAAATTCAATAACATTCTAATCCTTATTCGCAAATCTTTACTAACATCGAACACAAAGTTTCATACAAGACCAGTCAGAAACCATCCTAAATTCATTATAATTATGAAAATAATGGGAGAAGAAGGTCAAACAGAAGGGTCACCTATTTTCAGGCAGAAACTGGGATTTACGAGCGTCGTCGAAATATTCACCACCGGAACTCAAGTTCGACTAGCCGAAAAAACAAGAATTTGATATTTATATCTCTGAAAACTCTTTTGGTTACGTGAGATTAGAGGAATGCTCCTCCAAAATCCCCATTTTTTCCCAAAAGAGCTCAGCTACCAATCCATTGGAGGAGAGGGTTATTTATAAGGAAATTTAGGTCTGAAAAAGAGGGAGAAAACAGAGTGCAATCGAGGAAATTCGCTTGAGGAATTTTGAAATCCCTTAACAGATAAGGCCACAGCTCATCATTCTCATACGAATTTTACAAGGATTCTTGAGTTTTGCGGAGGAATTGCCACCTAGGGCAAAATCTAGAACCTTCTCGAAAGTGCCAGCACAACTTTGACGAAGAATTTGGATGTCATTTTGGAAATGTTAAGTGTTTGGGTGTTGATGAAGTTGTTGCTTTATCGTTTGCTGCTATTGTGAAGTAGTGGCGTTAGGGTTCGTTTGAGAGGTGAGATGGAGAAGACAAAGATGAAGGGTGAGTTGTTGTTTGTACGAGGTGCGTCACACTGGGTGTGTGCACTCTTCCTGGAAAAATTGAGGTCGTGTGTTGTATACGAGGTGAGGGAGAATGGATTGGAAAAATATAAGTGGTTTGTATGTATTTGTGATATATATGTATGAGTGTGAAGCTAATATGAGGGAGAATGGAGTGGGCCGAGTCGTTTTGAGAGATTTGGGCCGAGGTGAACTGGGTTTTGGGGCACTGTTTTGCTGGAAATTGAGGGGTGAAAAAGGTTTAAGGTTTGGCCACATTTATTTGCAAATGTGGCCGAATTTAATTCAAAGATTAGCCAAATTGAATTTTAAAACATGGCCAAGTGAATAATTTAAAGAATTTAGGCCGAGATTGAAATGAAACGAATTGAATTCTTAATTAATAACACAAGCTTCTATATTCAACAATTAAGAATAATTATATTCAACAAACACATAATTACCTTATTAAAACATAATTGACTCATTTAGAATCGAAGAAATACTCATATAATTATTTCTCAATCTTTAAATCAATTTTGAGGAGAATGGAACATATTTTGAACTTTAAACAAGGTTTTTATCTTAAAACAATTTTCAAAATATTTCTTTAAGTAAAATTTATATACTCTTATATAATTAAATATAGCGTATACACATTTCACTTAAAATTACTAAATTAACCTCAAATTAATTTTGAAAACCTTAAAGTTTTATAAAGGCAATTATTTAAATTATTTGAAATAGTAGAAGCTCAAAATTAATTACGAATGTGGAGGGTAAAAATTGGGTGTCAACATGTCCTGCATTAACACAGCACCCAAACCCGAATGTGAAGCATCACAATATACAATGAAATCCTTACCTTCAATCGGCAATAATAGGATGGGAGTTGTACTAAGAAGTGTCTTGAGCTTTTGGAAGCTCTCCTCACACTTGTCGGACCATACAAATGGTACCTCCTTCTGAGTTAACCTTGTCAAGTGAGTAGCAATGGATGCAAAATCCTTGACAAATCTACGGTAGTACCCTACAAGCCCTACAAAACTCCTCACTTCATTCACCGAGCTAGGCCGGACCCAACTCTTAACTACTTTAATCTTCTGGGGATCTGCCATCACCCTTTTTCTGACACTACATGCCCAAGGAAAGAGACTGAAGTAAACCAAAATTCACACTTGAAAATTTTTGCATATAGCTTCTGGTGCCTCAAAATATCCAACACAATGCGGAGATGCTCAGCATGCTCCTCTCTACTCTTGGAGTAGATCAAGATGTCATCTATAAACACAATAACGAACGAATCCAAAAAATCTTTGAATTCATCAAACTCATAAATGCTGCCAGCGCATTAGTCAACCCAAACGATATCACTAGGAACTTGTAATGCCCATACCCAGTTTGAAAAGCAGTCTTAGGGATGTCCTCGAGCCTAATCTTTAACTGATGGTACCCTGATCTTAAGTCAATTTTTGAAAACACAGACGCACCTTGAAGTTGGTCAAAAAGATCATCTATACAGGGTAAATGGTACTTGTTTCGGATGGTAACCTTGTTCAGTTGTCTGTAGTCTATGCACATCCGCATACTACCATCATTTTTCTTCACAAACAAGACTTGAGCACCCCAAGGTGAAGCACTGGGATGGATAAAACCCTTATATAAGAGTTCCTGAAGTTGAGTCTTAAGTTCCCTCAACTCTGTCGGAGCCATACGATATGGAGAAATGGAAATTAGGCTAGTGCCCAGCTATAAATCTATACAAAAATCAATATCCCTATCCGGAGGCATACTAGGTAGGTCCACCAGAAACACCTCCTGAAACTCCAAAACAACTGAAACTGACTCAATTAATGGGGACTCCATACTATCATCCTAGATATGAGCCAAGAAGGCCAAACAACCTCTCCTGACTAGCTTCCTATTCCGGACAAATGATATGATTTTAGCCAGCTTAGGCCTGTACACACCTTCCCACTCTAGCCTATCCTTGCCTGGAATTTCTAGAGCCACAGTCTTAGTGTTACAGTTCAATACTGCATGATAAGGAGACAACCAGGTCATGCCCAAAATAATATCAAAGTCTAACATGTCCAGAATGACCAAATCTACCCAAGTCCACAACCCCACAAACACCACAGGACAAGTACAATAAACATGAGTCACTATCACAGACTCTCCAACCGGGGTAGAAACATGGATAGGGAAATCAAGGACATCACAAACCAAATCCAGACCCAAGGAAAAATTCACAGACACATAAGAGTAAGTAGAACCTGGGTCAAATAGTAAAGAAGCCATCCTATCACAGAGAAGAATGGTACCTGTGAACACTGCGTTTGATGCCTCGGCCTCAGACTTCCCTGGAAAAGAATAACAGTGAGCCTGGTCATCAAACCAAGAAACTTCTCTGGTTGGCTGCGCCACTCCCCTACCCGCACTACTATTTCCTCTGTCTTCCCGACCCCCTGGAAGTTACCTTGCCCACCCTGTGGACGATATCTAGTATGGCGACCTCTACATACTGGAACCACAACCTTAGACTTCTACTAAGTCTAATTACATATCTATATGTGAGGGCACTCCCTCTTAAAGTGACCAAGATCACCACAATGGAAACACCCACAATCAAGAGTAGGCCTGCTGGTAGATGTGTAAGAAGCTCCCTGGCCTCGAGGAGCCAAAAACTACTGAAAGCTCCTGGATGACCACATGTGGCAACTGGCAGAGCTGACTGAATAGGAAGGGCAGAGTACACCTATTGATTGTGGCCTCTGGAGTACGAACCACTGAAATTTCCATCGTTCTGGGACTTCTTGGCTAACACCTTAGCCTGCCCAACCTGCCTGACCCCTTCTAACTTCTTTACATAGTCTGTGACCTTATTGAAGCTCTTACCTACTAAAATCATGTGAATGGACAACATTTGCAATTTAGTATTCGAACTTTTTACAAACAACTGAATCCTCTCCTCTTCGATGCCCAACAACTGTGTAGCAAAATGAGATAAGCCATGAAACTTGGCCTCAGATGCTGAAACTGACATATTACCCTGCTCAAGAGCTAGAAAATTGTCTTTCGTATGATCTCTCAAGGTACAGGGCACATACTTCTCTAAGAAGAGAGCATGAAACTCCGTCCAAGTCAATGGAGGCAAAACAGATGGCCGACATTCCACATGAGATCTCCACCATTGCTTAGTATCACCCTATAGCTGAAAAGTGACGAACTCAACCCCATGTTTTTGCACAATGCCCAGCTTATGCAGCCTCTCATAACAATCTAAGATAAACTCACAAGCATCTTCCTTCTCAGTACCCTGAAACGTAGGGGGGTTTCCTCTTCAGAAATTTAGTCAGCATTTCATGCTCATTCCTTGTCATAACCGGTCCTAGCATTGGATGGAAGAACTCATCAGTACCCGATGCCGCATCCATCCTAAGAGTCGCTGCAACCGCTTGTTGGGTGCCCGAAACCTGATCTTCATTAATCATGGGGGTGGCTCCCACACCAACCAATCCACGAAGAAAGCTCCACACCTGCTAAAATGCTTCGGGCATGATAGAGGGAAGGCTTGCACCTCCAGCTGATGTTGCCTCTGCCTGCTCAGCTCCCTCCTTAACAACAACCTCAACCTCCTCTTCAACATGATCCTATGGTAGGAGAGGGATGGCCTTTCGTGCACCTGCAGTTGCTTGATCTCCACCCCTGGTGGGTGTTGTTGTACCTCGGCCCCTGTCCCTTCCTTTTTCTCTACCTCTGAGAGCTGGGCCCACTACTGGGACCACTACTCTCGCTCCATTTTTTCTCATATTAACCATCTGAGGACAAAGAGTGAAAGGAATTAGATACCAATTTGTATCACCAGATACCAATTGGAATCAAGTTATAGCACACAGGAAGAAAGAAGAGATAGTTTTCCTAAATTCTTATAGCCTCTCGAAGAAAAGTATAGACGTCTCTGTACCATTCCGCAATACTCTACTAGACTCATTTTGGTACGATGAGATCAATGAACCTAGGGCTCTAATACCATCTTTGTCATGACCCAACCTTCTGTGAGTGGCACTCACCCAACCCCCGGATGAGCGAACCAATTAACAACCCAATACTTAACCATTCTAACAGCTCAAAACCAGTTGCAATAATGTAAACTAACATTCACAATCTCAAACATAAAAAAAATAAGAATCTGCAGAAAACTTCCCTAGAACTAAAAGTCACCGTACCAAAATATCCTACCAATCGTCTAGAATATGGGGATGCAACCCCAAAAGCAAAAAAAGAGAGAGAGTTTAAGCCCAAAACAAGTGGTCTATAACCAGTAATAGATGAAAATAAGGTAGCCCAGAAGAACAGCTCACCCTTGAATCTTGAATTTTCCAAATCTACAAGTAAGGTCGCGCTTCAGCCACTGAAAGATGTCATGTACTCACAAAAAGAAAGGCAAGTGCAGAATCAATACACAACCACCATGTACTTGTAGGATCATCGGCCAGCTCCAATAAACAAGATATGAACAATAAACTAAAGCTGAGTAAAGCAAAGTAAACATGTAAACAAGCCAACAGTATAACTAGACTACAAGTCTCCTCTTTAGCTTATCAACTACATGTAACCAATTAACAATCATTGACAACACCAAATGACAATAGCATATATCCTTTATACATAACCCAGACCCACCAGGAATCCCAAGGACTGTAACGACCAGACCCGTCGTTACCTCAAGAATCAAAAATTGAATTATTTCAAGAATTAAATTAAAGTACGTTATTTAAGTAGGGTGACGTAAGGGGGAAATTTATGTTTTAATTGAAATGACCTGGTCTGACATCACTCTGCTATAGTGGTAATTATTCCGCTATAGCGGGATCGCTATAGCAGAGGACTAACCGCCATAGCGGAGTGACGGGAAACAGAAACTCAGAAATGGAATTTTATTAAAAAGCTTCTCCTCCTCAGTTAAAAAACATACGAGGGTTTCTCCAAAAATCCTTCCATGCTTCTCCAAGGCTAGGGAATCATGAGGAGAAGGGTTCATGGCTGGAGGGAAGCAAAACAGCAGATTCCAGGACCATTATTCAGCCGGGAACACCTTCACAGAGCCAGAAACATGCAGTTACAGCTGCTTGGCATCCAGGTAGGCTAGGTTTTCATGAGTAGTTAGACCTTCTTACATTCTATACTTGTTGTATAGTGGAATGGAGAATTCATGTGTAGGCCTCTCGGTACGGAGTCTGGTGGAGTTGGTATTAGTTATGAGTGAGCTAAGGCTTGGTTGGATTGAACTATGGATTGATTGTAGTTAATTAGGGTTGTTTATGTTGTCTTGGTATGCTAAAAATGATAGACTCAGAGACTGGGATGTCGGGAAGGTTCGAGGAACCGGGGATTACAAAGAAAACTAGGTGGGTATGAAAATGGGAAACTCCTAGGTGGGGGTTTCGAGAATGCGAAAGGCATGTTAAGGAATCTTTTGTTGCTAAGGGCTAAGGGTGAAAACTCGTATTGTTGTTATCTATGTATGTCCCGGATTAATGGGGTGGTTAAATTATGTTAAAAAGGGGAAACTGTTCATTATGTGTAAACAAGCGTGAGTGTGTTTAGTCTTCGGACGAAGGTCAAGGTTCAACTATATACCCGGAATAGGAGGTAGGTGATGGCTTACGATTTCTGTGAATATTGTATGTGCTTGTACTCTTATCTAAGTGGTTGTATAAATTCCTTTGCTTAGAGGGATTGTATAGAATGTCTAAGGGTCCTGCTTTACAGTCTATAAGTTGAACGGTGTGTACTTGTTGGTTTACAAGTTGTGTGTTCATATATTGACTGTGGATTGTTGACATTCGGTTGACACGGGTACCACGCCTGGTATAGGTATACTAACGGTTGGCACGGGTACCACGCCTGGTACAGGTAAACTAACGGTTGGCACGGGTACCACGCCTGGTATAAGTATAACAAACGGTTGGCACGGGTACCACGCCTGGTACGAATTACTAACGGTTGGCTCGGGTACCACACCTCATATGGGTTTACGTTTTTGTATCATTGCATTGTTACTAATTGCATTGCATAGACTGGTATTAGTTCCATGAGTGGACCGGGTTGCCTTGTTGAATTGTGATAGGGGTTGGTGGTCCTTGAGTGATCGGGAATTCTATTATATTTTTTGAATTGGTCTTGGTTTAGGCTGGGTTATCTATTAACACTTAGGTGTTGGTTAGAAGGGATCCCAGGGTGGGTCTGGGCTAGACAAAAGGAAGAATTATGGATTTGGTGATTGTTGTTTAGAGGGGATCCTGGGGTGGATCTGGGCTATATGACAAGGGTTGTGTTGGTTATGTTTTTGATTTGATCATAGTTATAAAAGTGATTTGCATGTGATTGGTAAACTAGGGAAATGGCCAAAAGTTTTACATCGTGTGACTAGCCAGTAATATCTTAGGAGGAGTTGTTTAGGGATCCGGGGTGGGTCTGGGTTACTTGTGTGTAATGGGTCTGGAATGACAGGGTCTGGGTTGTTCCTGGATGCATAGTCATGGGGGTTGACTAGGTCAACGGGGAGGCAGTTAGAGTTGGATTTAGCGGTTGGGCTAAGCGTTGTGTGACTTGGGAAGTCCAAGGGTTGTGTGTGACTTGGGAAGTCTGGCAATAGAAGGAATAGAAAGGGTTGACGTAAGGGGTGCGGGTGGACAATCGGTTGAGATCGGGTCCGGTAAGGGGAAAGGGGTGAAGGATGGGGTTACCTTGTTTATTTTCATACTTTCCTTATTTTCTTATATGATGGTAGGAATGGATTCGGGTCGACTGATGATGCCTACCAGTACATGTGGTTGTACTGACTCTACTCTTGCTATACCGTTTTGGTATAGTCTGGTTGCAGGGCTGTGGTGTTTCATAGGTACATGACGATGGTGATCTCCAGCAGCTTCTGTCCTTCGATCCCATGACAGAAATTGTGTCTCTTTTACATGTTTTGTATAATCTTGTAGTAGCTCTTGTACCTATTTAGACTAGGTCCTAGGGAGGGTGATTTATATTCAAAACTGTTTTCTATTTTCAGATGTTGTAATAACAAGGTTTTCATAATAAAAGGAAAGGCTATTTTTACTACTTCCTATTTTTCGCAAGTTACCTGTTGGACAGGGGGTGAGGGTTCATCTATCTAGGTGGTTAGAGTAGGTGCCCGCATAGCCCGGTAGGTTGGGTCATGACAGATGGTATCAGAGCCTAGGTTATCGGTCTCCCAGTACAAGAGCAAGGTGTCTAATAGAGTCCTACGGATTGGTGTGTTGACGTCCACATCTAATCTTTGGGAAGCTATGAAGCATTCTAGGAAACATCTCCTTTTTTCATTATTTTGTGCGGTTGTTTACTTGCTTGAATGAGTTGAGTCCAATTGGTATCTCTCGATTCCAATTGGTATCTCAACAAGATGTAGGAGGTCTTTGTACCCCGATGGTGATAAGACAAGCAAGAGGAATTGGAACCGGGAAGGTTCCAATTGGTATCTGGCCTGAGAGGCTGCGGTAAGACATGGATGATCGGCTAATGTCCATCCATGGGATGAATAGAAGGTAAGATTATATGGCTTTAATTGGTTGCGATTCGACTTGGTTGTAACATGAAATTTAAATAATTCTGTTGTACAATTCTGGTGTGACTTACTTGGGATGTGTGTGTGTGTGAATTGTTATCTGCTATGCATGTAGAGTCTGCAGGAGGTCATTTAAGTGGAAAATTTTGTGTGCCTTAGACTGTGGTATTCTGTTAAATGTTCTGATTTAAAGAGTGGTATTGCATGTTAAGAAAGGCTTATTGTTGGTTAAAACGATAAGGGATTGGGAATTGTGACTGTAGGGAAGCTTCGGTTTCAGGACAGTCGAAACTTGGTTGGGAACCATAGGAACAAGGGAGTCATTAGTGTAATGGTGGGGAGGTGTTGTCGGGAAAAAATTGTTGTTGTGATTTCATTGTAATTTATAGTGTGTTATGTCGGTTTATGATACGTTCGATGCCAGGAATGGTCTTAAGGGTGGTTTAAGACCATGGCGGGATTTACAGGTTCGGACAAGGGTAACCGGGAAGGGGGATGAGTTCATGTAGCTGGAAATTCAATTTGCTAGACTAATTACCGTCGAGTCTGCCAAAGCGGATGGCACCGCTACGGCACTCCCACTGTAGTGGATTTTTCTCCACTATAGCAGATCCACCGTAGCGGAGTGGCATCCGTCATAGTAGAGGTACGAGAGGCAGAAGCCTGCTATGTTTTTCCCCTGTTCTTCATTCCTTCCTGGGGGCAATATAAAAGCAGTAATAAGTTACGAATTGGTATAAATCAAGTAAAGCATGCTATAATTAACATAGTGTGCATATAAGAGAAATTGTCTAAAGATAAGCATTCATGTGCGGTAATAAAAGGGGAAAAAGAAGGGGGAAATATTGTCTAACAAGCCCCAAACGGGGGCAACCCAAAGCAATAAGAGTGTCTAGTAAAAGGGGGAGGGGGATGTCCTAAGCCTCATTATCGCTCAGTAAGGGGAACTCATGCATGTCCTCAGGCTCGAGTGCGGGCAGCTCTTGACCTGGGGCAACACAAGAGAACATGACCTTAACGATCTTCCACATCCGGGCAAACAGGCGGTCCCGGGAGCGTCTCTTCTTCTTCTCTTCCTCCAACTCGCTACGGAGTGCTGCAAGTTCCTGAGAAGATGGGTGTGGGGCTGCACCTCCGGCATTAGGATCCTCCATAAACCTCCGGACAGCTGCCAAATTCTCCTTCAACTGGGCTCTAGAGATCAGTGGTTGGGGCTGGGAAGGGGCAGGGGTGTCATCATCATCATCATCGTCGGCCTCCTCCACTAGCTGGCTGTTTCCTGCCTCGTCCATCTTCCTCTTCTTCTTGGAGACCACCTTTACCCGGATAGGGTCAAAGGGGTTGTCCATGGCCACCTCCAAGTTGGTATGGTCCTCAGGCACTCCAACTCACCTGCATAACTAAGACACCAAACCCGGAAGATAGGGTCCCTTCCTGTGACCCGGGTATAAGTCTTTCTATTTGGAGATAATCTGCTCCCCCACATTCATAATGATGCCTTGCATGGCACAAGCAACCATCAGGGCTCGGGCATAGGTCACGTCGATCGTGTTACCCGATGGGCGGATCCTCCGGGATACCAAGTTGAGCCACATCCTAGCCTCGGCAGAAAAGTAGGTGCTAGTGATACCCTCGGGGCTGACCAAGTAAACCTAATCCCTGAACGCTGCATCTACCAGAGTGTCTCTCAACCAATTAATATCCCAAATCCTTGCCTTGGCCTCGTATGCAGCGTTGGAGATGTGAGGCACTCCAAGCACCTCATTGACAGTATGAGCATCCACTGGAACATCCCTTCCTCGGATGCGAATAGTGGGATTGGGATCATCCCAATAGACTATAGGGAGAATGGCATAGAACTCCCGTACCCATCCTGTTCGTGTGGTAGGGGGAGCTACTAGAAAGGACTCCCAGCTAAACTCTCGAACCTTACGGTGAAAGGCGACTGCTTTTATGTCCACCCCGGTCATCTTGCAACCCCTCTCATAACAGATGCCCAACCTCCAGTAGTCTAGAAACCTCTCTCGACTAGCTTCATCGGGAAAGCTATCATAATCATATATGGGCAGTTGTCCTCCTTCATCTATTTGTATAAATAACTTGTAATGTAACAAGAGTTGGGTTAGAACTCGATAAGGCATAAGGGGTTCAGAAAATGGGGAAATTTTTTCTAAGTGTTAGCTTGAGAAGCTACTGGTCACGGCCTTCTGCTATAGAGGACGATCGTCTACCATAGCAGAACCACCATAGCGGAAAAATATCCGTTGTAGCGGAAACCGCTATAGCAAAACCCAACCGCTATAGTGGTATTCATCGTCCCCAAAGCTCCAAGGGGTGTGGCAATGGCGCCCTTGGTCCAAAACTCCATTTTTGATATTCCAAGTTCATATCTATGTACCCAAGGTACCCCATTACTGTTTCCTACAAAAATTCGGGCATTATAACCCCTATAAATCGTCCAAATCACAATTTTTTTTCAAGAGCGACCCTTCACATTCCACCCCCGTTTTGGCCTATTTTTGGTCAATAATAGTGTAATCCTTACGTCCAGAATGCCTGGGAGGCATTGTAAACGTAAGGGAAGCATACATGCTTCAAAATTCAACAAAATCCAACCAAAAGTTCAAGTTCGAAAACCCACTTCCATATACACCCAAGTTCCTAGGTTTCTACCATAATCATGTCTAAATTCGTGCAATGAAGTAAGGGAACAAGTAGAAACGAGTCTTACCTGAGAATTTCGACGTCGGAAGCAAAGTGATTGGGAGAGAATGGGGTGAAATCCATTTTTCCCCTATTTCAAAACTACTGTCAACCACTATAGTGGTTGACGGACCGATGTAGCGAAAGCGCTATGGCGGAATAAAATCTGCTATAGTGGATGGAAATCCGAATTGGGAAAGGAAAAGTTATCCTGGATATTTCAAATTAGTTGCTCCAACATTAAGCGAGACCCCAGAGTTTCTTGGGTAATTCAAATTCTCCGAGGGAGTGGGATCGTCTAATCTTCCTCAAGTCGACGCGACTAATTGAGAAAGGCTGGTACTTTGCATAAGTTCATAGATTACGTGGTCAATTGGGACGGTGAAAGTCCTAGGCTAGCCTCACTCATCTTGTCAGTATTTTTGGATCGTTCGGGGACAAACGATGGGTAAATTGGTATCTGTTGTAACGATCGGACCCGTCGTTACCTTAAGAATTGGAAATCGAATTATTTCGGGAATTAAATTAAAGTACATTGTTTAAGTAGGGTGACGTAAGGAGGAAATTTCTATTTTAATTGAAATGAACCGGGCTGACGTAACTCCTTTATAGCGGTAATTATTCTGCTATAGCGGGACCGCTATAGTGAAGAGCTAACCGCCATAGCAGAGTGACAGGAAACAAAAGCTCAGATTCAGGATTTTATTAAAAAGCTTCTCCTCCTCCCTTAGAAAACATACGAGGGTTTCTCCAATAAACCCTCCCATGCTTCTCCAAGGCTAGGGAATCATGAGGAGAAGGGGTCATGGCTGGAAGGACGTGGAACAGCGGATTACAGGATAATCATTTAGGTGGGAATGCCATCACAGAGCCAGAAACATGCGGTTGCAGCTGCTTGGCATCCAAGTAGGCTAGGTTTCATGAGTAGTTAGACCCGCTTACATTCTGTACTTGTTGTATAGTGGAATGGAGAATTCATGTTGAACGCCTCCGGGCACAGAGTCTGGTGGAGTTGGTATTTTTTTTGAGTGAGCTAAGGCTTGGTTGGATTGAACTGTGGATTGATTGTAGTTAATTAGGGTTGTTTATGTTGTCTTGGTATGCTAAAAATGATAGACTCAGGTACTCGGATGTTGGGAAGGTTTGGGGAACCGGGGATTGCAAAGACAACTAGGTGGGTATAAAAATAGGAAACTCCTAGGTGGGGGTTTCGGGAATGCAAAAGGCATGTTAAGGAATCTTTGGTTGCTAAGGGCTTAGGGTGAAAAGTCGTATTATTATTATCTATGTATGTCCCAGATTAATGGGGTGGTTAAATTATGTTAAAAGGAGGAAACCATTCATTATGTGTAAACAAGGGTGAGTGTGTTTAGTCTTCAGATGAAGTTCAAGGTTCAACTATATACCCAGAATAGGGGGTAGGTGATGGCTTACGATTTCTGTGAATATTGTATATGCTTGTACTCTTATCTAAGTGGTTGTATGAATTGCATTGCTTAGAGGGATTGTGTAGAATGTTTAAGGGTCCTGCTTTACAGTCTGTGAGTTGAACGATGTGTACTTATTGGTTTACAAGTTGTGTGTTCATATATTGACTGTGGATTGTTGACATTCGGTTGGCACGGACACTAACAGTTGGCACAGGTACCACGCCTGGTATAGGTAAACTAACGATTGTCACGGGTACCACGCCTGGTACAGATATAACAAACAGTTGGCACGGGTACCACGCCTGGTATGAATTACTAACGGTTGGCTCGGGTACCACACTTGGTACGGGTTTACTTTTCTGTATCATTGTATTATTACTGATTGCATTGCATTGACTGGTATTAGTTCCGTGAGTGGACCAGGTTGCCTTATTGAATTGTGATATGGGTTGGTAGTCCTTGAGTAACCGGGAATTCTGTTATATCTGTTGAATTGGTCTTAGTTTAGGCCGGGTTATCTATTAACACTTAGGTGTTGGTTAGAAGGGATCCCAGGGTGGGTCTGGGCTAGACAAAAGGAAGAATTATGGATTCTGTGATTGTTGTTTAGAGGGGATCCTGGGGTGGATCCGGGCTATACGACAAGGGTTGTGTTGGTTATGTTATTGATTTGATCATAGTTATAAAAGTGATTTACAGGTGGTTGGTAAACTAGGGAAATGGCCGAAAGTTTTACATGGTGTGACTAGCGGGTAATATCCTAGGAGGAGTTGTTTAGGGATCCAGGGCAGGTCTGGGTTACTTGTGCGTAGTGGGTCTGGAATGACAGGGTCTGGGTTGTTCCTTGATGCATTGTCATGGGGGTTGACTAGGTCAACATGGAGGCAGTTAGAGTTGGATTTAGCAATTGGGCTAAGCGTTGTGTGACTTGGGAAGTCCAAGGGTTGTGTGTGACTTGGGAAGTCTAAGGTTAGTCTAACTTGGGAAGTCTAAGGGTAGTGTGACTTGGGAAGTCTAGGCTTAGTAATGTTTTGGAGAACCAGAGAAAGAGGGGGTTGGCAGTAGAAGGAATAGAAAGGGTTGAGGTAAGGGGTGCTAGTGGACGAAAGGGGAAAGGGGTGAAGGATGGGGTTACCTGGTTTATTTTCATGCTTTCCCTATTTTCTTATATGATGGTAGGAATGGATTCGGGTCGACCGATGATGCCTACTAGTACGTGTAGTTGTATTGACTCTACTCTTACTATACCTTTTTGTTATAGTCTGGTTGCAGGGCTGGTGGTGTTTCATAGGTACATGACGATGGTGATCTTCAGCAGCTTCTATCCTTCGATCCCATGATGGAAGTTGTGTCTCTTTTACATGTTTTGTATAATCTTGTAGTAGCTCTTGTACCTGTTTAGACTAGGTCCTAGGGAGGGTGATTTATATTCAAAATTGTTTTCTATTTTCAAATGTTGTAATAACAAGGTTTTCATAATAAAAGGAAAGGCTATTTTTACTACTTCCTATTTTCCGCTAGTTACCTGTTGGACAGGAGGTGAGGGTTCGTCTATCTTGGTGGTTAGAGTAGGTGCCCACACGGCTCGGTAGGTTGTGTCGTAAGAAGGACACTACCTATGTGTTAAACATACAACCCCGGTCTACACTAAGACCAACCTCACATTTAAATATAATCACCTGGCCTCTCATGGACTATATGCAGAAAATGAATCAAGAATATAACCCGGTCCACTTATGGAACCATCAAAAGAATACAATCAATGCAAGTAAATCAAACCCATACTAGGCGTGGTACCCGAGCCAACCATTATGAATCCCATACCAGGCATTGTACCCGAGCCAACCATTATGAATCCCATACCAGGCGTGGAACCCGAGACAACCAATATGTAACCTTTACTAGGCGTGGTACCCGAGCCAACCAAATGTCACAAAAAAATCCAATAAATCAACAAACAATGAATGAAAGCATACTTGTAAACCAACAAGCAACAACACAAGTTCATTTCACAAGACTGATAACCAGAGAAGTAGCTATTAACAACCACATTCCCTAAGCATGCAAATCACACAATACTAAGGATAGTACATGAAAACATATTTCATATTGGAAAACAAAAACCATCATCTACCTCGAGTTACACAAAAGCTCTACTAGACCGGAGCCTTCCCGTGTTCCGAAGCCTGTGCTTTTTTTTGGTATAAAAATAATTGCAAGACACTAAAACAAGTCTACATAGCCTACTAATTACCCGGATTATGCCAAAATTCCATTCCCCAGGCCAAACTCTGATCATTCCACCCATTCCCGGGCTTTCCCGCCATAAATTCACCTGGTTCTATCATTTGTACAGATATCTTTAGAGAATTATGGCTAATTTATCATAACCCAACAATAATATCAAGACCCAAGAACTTCTACGGCGTAGAATCCCTTTTTTTTCCAAATTTTACCATTCCTAGGTTAATCCAAACCTTCCCCTACACCCACAACTAGCAATTCTATAACGTAGGAAAGATAGTATTAATTTAGAGGAGTAGAAATGTAACCTTTGGGACAAAAAATAGTGAAAAACGAGTAAGGTTCACCCAAAATCTCCCTTGCCCTTCTCCAAAATTTTCCAAATGAAAACTGAATGTTTTGGGGAAGTTTCTATATTAAATCTCATCTCAGTCTTCTATAGCAGTTCGTACACCGCTGTAGCATTGTCTCTATAGCGGAATCAATCACTACGGTGGTGTTGACTAGAGTTGACTTCCGCTATAGCGGACATATTATCGCTATAGCATTTGCTGCTATGGCACAGTGACAGCGCTCATCACGGGTAGAAGCTTGAAAAATCCCAGAAAAGTGCCCCTTTTACAATACACCTTAAATTCCTGATGTTTCGAAATAACCCCTTCACGTCAACCTCGATACTAGGAGTTCTACTTACTCGAATTCACTTCCAAAAACTCCCTCAGACTCCTCTATGTCTTAGCTAACAGAAAAACTATCTCACTATAAGACATATTACTCAATCCTTACCTGGATTACCCTAGACCATCCCTTGCTCAGGAACCGTCCGAGACTAGCCTAGCCCAAAATTTCCAACTCCCAAACTTGGAAGTTTTCTGACCCGAACCTTGGCATGAAACATTTACCTGTAACGATAGACCCGGTCACTATAAAGAGTGGCAGTTTTAATAGAAGAAAAAGAATAAGAAAGGTCGTTGGGTTGGTCTCCGGGTCGGGTCGATCAATGATAAGTCAAATAAATTTAAAAACTTACCTTGGTGCACCACCATGTACGATTCATACAATCCCATGTGCATCTCGCACATTGCTTCACACTAGCCAATTTCTTGCTCAAACTTTTCCCAGCTTTCTTCTTGGTGGTGCGATGGAGGTGGGACATGCACAATGGCTTGTGCGAAATGCACAGCCTAGTGCATGTCACCTCCAACTTATATTTTTTTTCCAATTTTTTAGTTTGGGGGGCATTGGTTCATACAAGGCGCACAACTGCATGTGCAAACTGCATGGGCTTCTGCACATCCCCTTTTTGTCTTATTTTCCACATGGTAATTTTTCCTCTCCATGCATTCCTAAAAACACACCAAAAACAACAAAACGTAACTAAAATAAAGTTAAAACACTTGGGTTGCCTCCCAAGAAGCACTTGATTTTATGTTGCAGCTCGACAATAGTACCTCAATCCTCAATCATTGTCAGAGAGCATGCCCATCTAATTAGCATGGCCCCATCCTAAGAAAGAGAATTGATCCATCAACATCTTCATAGCATTATCTTGTTGCCCATGTGGAAAAATTATAGGCTCGGGTACCTCTTTCATTTCATTCTCACCAAGGGCATCTACTAACTTGCCCTCAACATTGATCACAGATACTACTCAAAACTCATCCGGTGGCTTTGTGGGTTGGCATACGTTGAAGGATACCTCCTAATTTCCCACTCGAAACTTGACTTCTCTGAGATCAACATCAACTAAGTCTCTCCTTGTATCCAACAATGGTTTCCCCAATATGATGGGCACCTAAATATCCACCTCACAATCTAAGATCACAAAATTGGCAGGTAGGATGAGCTTGTCAACCTTGAACAATACATTAAATAGAATCCCTACCGGACGTTTGATAGACCTAACAGCCATGAGCAATCGCATAGGTGTAGGCTTGGGAGTGCCCAAGCCTAACTTCTTCAAGATAACTAGGGGCATCAAGTTGATACTTGCCCCTAAATCACACAAAGCCTTCTGAAACACAAACAGTTTGATAGTGCAAGGAATGGTAAATACACCCGGGTCTTCCCGTTTTGTAGCAATATTACTTGTCATCATAGCACTACAGCTATGTGAGATATCCATGGTACCCACGTCAATAACACGCTTCTTCTTGAGAAGCTCCTTCATGAATTTCGCGTACCCAGGCATTTGCATTAAAGCCTCGCCCAAAGGGATGCTAATAGAAAGTTTGATGAACATGTCAACAAACCTTTTGAATTGATTCTCCTCTTTCTTTTTGGTAAACCTTTGCAGGTATGAAGGAGGCCCCTTAGGTAGTATGGTCGGCACACTTGGAACATTAGGAGTGTCCTCCTCAATATCTATAGCCACTTGAGAAGGAGAATTAGCTTCCTTCTCCTCTTCACAAGTGTTGACACCCAATTTTTACCCTCCACATTACAAATTAATCTTGAGCCTTTTTTGAATTCTAAACAATTTTTGAAATAATTGTTTTGTAAAAAAGGATTAAAAACATTTTCCAAATCAGCTTTATAAGAGTTTTGAGTAATAATTTATATTTTTCACATCTAATTATGTAGAGTTTATATAAACTTACTTAAAGAACTATTTAAAAGTTTAATTTCATAAGAAAATCCTTTAAGAGATTAAACACTTGATTTTCCTACAAATTAATTCAAATGAGAGATTAGTTGAATAAATTAATTTCACAACTATAAAAGAGGTAATTATATATTAAATAGAATAATTATTTTGAATTTTTTTAATTTTTTAAAGCTCAAGATTATTCTTAATTGATTCATCTTTATTTCTATTATAGCCTAAATTCTTCAAACTGTTTAAACCCTAGCCAAATTTTATCTAATCACTCCTAGTTTGGCCATTTCCTAAAGACCAAGTGGCCAATTTTGCAAATGTGGCCATTATCTAAACCCACCTTATAACTCTTTGGTCTCAGCCGACTGGGACAATTGACCCGCCTCAGCCCATCACAAATTCGCCCCAACTCTCAGCCCACTCCCTTATTCCCCCTGACCCGTCCAGGCCCAACCCAACTCACCTTATCACACCCTTATACTCTTACTTTTCTCTTTTCCCTTGAAAACACAACACAAACAAACACTCCCTTTCTTCTTTCTCTCTTCTCAGACAAACAAACCCCTCCAAACCCTAGCGCCGCCCTCCCTTTCTCTCCCATTTCCATTATTCCCCAGTACAAAATCGTGTGTCTAGCACGTAGATCGTACCAAGAGGGTACTAGGCAAGAAACGTGGAATGAATCCACGCCACCTTAATCCTTTTGGGAGAAATCCCATCCAAGATTTGTACCAAATGGTACAATCATCTAGCTCACAGCCTTATCTCTTAGCAAATTTGAAAAAATCGTTAGTAAAATACCAGAAAAACCCCTCTAGTACCCCATCCTACATCAAATTTCACCTCCCAAAACCCTTAGGATCTATTCCTATTTAAACCCCCATTGTTCTTAGTGTGGGGGTAACGTTTTCAGTGCAAAAAAAGGAACCCTAAAAAGCTTAAAAAGCTTAGGGATCTTTGAGCAAAGGATTCGAAATTCTTTTACTGTTTCGCGTTTGATTTTCTTTTTCTGGTGGTGAAGTTTCCTCTCTGGCAAGGCTCATTTGTCTCATATCGCTGCTCCAAAAGAGGTAAACCCATTATCCTTTTCTTCTCTTTTCTTTGTTTCCTTTAGCATAATGAAAAGATTTCTGTTCTTTTCGCTTTTCCTTAGAAACATTTTTGCTAGTTTTAGGCTGGTTATGTTGTGAATACGAGGTTTTTTTTGTTATTTTAGAAATTATCATGTTGGAATTTAGGTTGGTCTTATTTGGTTTATTGTTCAAGAATCATAGATGAATGTTCATAGTCGGTCCATTTGGGAATTATTGTCAAAAAATGTAAAAATGTTGGTGTTCTCCGCTTTGCTCTTTCTTCTTTTCTCTATTTTATCCCATTATAAGAACTGCTTCTCTGTGCAAACGTTAGTATAACATCTGTTTTACTGTATAGAGGGAGCTTAAGATTGTTTTTTGTTATAGAAGGGAGTTGTTAAATTTATTCTGTTAGTCTTTAAAGATGTTCTCAATTCTAACCTCTGAAATTTTGAGTTGATATTACCACTATCTCACAACCATTTACTTGTTCTTACATTATTTTCTTTGTGTTCGTATAAGAGCCTTCATTAAATGATTTGGTTTGTCAAGCATGAATTAGGTTAATTTGTCCCTCTGGTGGGTTCAAATCTCATTCAAACTTGGTCATTCTTCGTTTCTCTTAGCGGTCTTTCATGGTTGAGTTTATATGATTGATTGTGTGATATTGACCAGCATCTGTTTAAACTGTTTCTTTCTTTGCATATAGTTTGGTTTAACACTTCTCCCCTTTTCCATTTTTTTTTGCCTAACATGCTTGACCTTGTTTGGTAAAAGCTTGTCCTCTCCTCTAAAAACCATGAGATGTTTTTCTTCCTATATAAACTGTTTTACCTCATTCAAATCATGCCTAAAAGTTGTAATTTCTCTTCATTTGCTTAAAATCAAATAGGTTCATCAAAGTTTGAGTCTTAAAATAACTATGAATGTGTTTTCCTTATTATCAGATCTAAGACCTTGTCCCAGTATCTCGTGTTTGAAGGTTATATGTATTTAGTCAAGTTTGAGTTTCAAGAAACCTGTATGCCCTGTTTCCAACACTCATGAACAAAAATGATAAATTTGGAAACTATGTTTCTTGCTCTTGATTACTAGTCTAGTGTTATAGTTTTCAATGGTTGGCTTGAAATGACTAAGACGTCCTTTTGAATACTTGGTATGCTGGAATGATAATTGCATCTCTATGATTGTGTTTTATTTCTCAAATCTTGTTCATTAGGTATTAATTGTTGCTTGGTTTCCTCTATATTAGAAGAATTAGTTCACGTCCTGTTGAGCCTACAAACTATTATGTTCTCTTTTGATCAAATTTGTTTATATGACAATGAGTTGGATTTGTTGGTTTGAATAGATAATAACTCATCTCTCTGTTTCTATGCATGAACTCCGAGTGAGTCCATTCGGAATCAAACTTTCCCCCTTTTGCATTTCGTTGGACCTTAGCCCAATAGGAGCTATTCTTTGAGTCTAAAGAGGAATGACCAGCAGTAACGAAGGAAGCAAGATTAGTCCAAAATGGACTAAGATTCTGAGAAAAAGTGGGCTAAAGCCCATGCGCATCAGAACACCAGCATGAAAATGGGTCAAAGCCCATGAAGTTCGAGCAGTAGCAGCAGCCCAAATGGGCAGAAGATAAAAAAAATTGGACTAAAAGTCCAAGTGGATGGCGGTGGGCTTAAAGAGGGCCCACAAACTAGATTTTTAAGACAGTTTTATATTAAGCCAATGGCTTAATGACATCTCTTTAATTCTTTATCTTTGCTTATATAGGATTATTTGTATTAATTTGGACTCTAACACTTTTAACTTAGTTGGATTATTCCCAAAAGATATAAACATTTCTGGTTTAGTTTTCTTTAAATTACTCGGTGATTTCCTCATGAAAAATAGTAAATCATTTTTTACTTATCAAGCATGTTTTCCTCTTTGTGTTTAAAAATGAACTCTTTTTGTGTTTTCATGTGACAATTTTCTCTAATCAAGTCTTATCTATTATGTACTTCTTAAATCAAGTTAAAACATGATGTTTTAATACAAAACCTTTTCAAAGTTAGTCAAATAAGTTAGTTTAAACAAGTCCGGATAACCGCAAGTTAGCGGTTATTTTGAATGCCTTTTAAACCTTCTTGAAACATTAATAGGAACCTCTTACCCAAAGTCTTTGAAAAAAATTCAAGTCTTTATCTGTTTTAGACTTTGAAATTTTTTATAAGTTTTTCTTGGTTTTCCTTTTATAAAACTAAGGGGCGACTCTTCTTAATTTTTGAAAACATTTTGAAACATTAACTTGGTTTTCGAATTGAATTTTCAAATAGTCAAAACAAAACCATTTTTCTCAAAAACAGAAATGGCGACTCTGCTGGGGATTATTCAACTAGGTTCTAACCTCATTGTTTGCAACTAACTTATTTGATTAACTATTCGGATTGTAATAATTAGTAACTTTATTGCTTTTTTTACTTGTTTACTTTTTCGCAAAATATAAATTATTCATGGCATTTTTCGCCTCTCTTGGAAAAGCATTAGAATGAATTAGGGGTAAAAAGGTGATTATGCAAGTATTTGCAATCGTTCTTAACAAAAAACACAATTTTTCAAAACAGACAAGTGAAGTAGTTGACCCGCGGTCGGTTAACGGTCACTTGTTAGTTTAGCCCTTTGGTTGTCCGCCCGAGTTTCTGAACAATTTCAAAACCTATTCTAGTAAACTTAGGTTAGAGCAAAACCAAATCCTGAAATAGGAATTGACCAATAGACGACTTAATATCCAAGGGATATTAAGTCCATTAGTAAGACCACCTTGTGTTCGAAAGGGCCCACGGCCTGAATGAACAATCATTCCCTATGTGTTCAATTGAAGGATGTGATATTGCGTTGTATGAACCATTGTCCCTCGAGATTGGGATATATTTAGATAATCTTTTATTTTTGAAGATTTTCATCCAAAAGGAATTCGGAATTTGCAAGAAGTCCAAGAAGTTTGAGAACGAAGGACCAGCCACGGCGGCCTAGTTTAGGATTGTACCCCTGCACGGGACTGATTTTGATGTACATTCCTTTTTGGGGCAATGGAACGTTTACAAAAGAACATACATATCCTTAAATTTGTTAGGCCTACCTTTAGCATGAAAAGGTCACATATCCATATAGGACGCGCTATAAACTGTTATGTGATATAATTGTCTTGCGTGCTTATGTGTGTTGCTTAAATCGAAGGTGAATTGAACCACTCCTATATTTTTAGAACCCATAGGCAGGATAAAAGCCCACTGTGCAGAGTCCGACCAAAATCACTTTTGGAGTTCTTCAAATTTCCCCAGAAAAAATCTAAAGACTTCTTAAAACCTTTTTAAGTCTTGTTCAGAAAATGAACTTACAATATCCGAACTATATCCTTTCAGGGCCCGGCCCGTATCCTTAAGAAATTTTCATTTCCCCACTTTGACAGAGATACCAAAGAGTTCAGAAAACACATCAGGTGCTACAAAACAAGTATCAGAAGATGAAGACTCGACAAGTCAACTTTCCTGATAAAATCTACCTACCAAAATCGATGGGCAAAATTCTATCCATCGAACCTTCAAGTCGATAATCACCCGTGGATCAATTTGCCTTGATGAAAATCAACTTTATGTGTTTAATGAAATTCTTAGGTGTTTATTTTCAGTCAGATATCCTGTATTATTTATCATTAACGGGATCTAACATATCGGCCATTGAGTTATTTTACTTTAACAGGTAATAAAAACTGATGTATGTTAACATAACTGGCTGGACATCCCTACTTCACCCGTTCAAAGGCACACATAGATCCCTCCTCTAGCCATCTCTTTTCTAAGGGTAAAATGACTGACAGTGAGGAAGAAAATATTTTGACTGTGAGAGATAACGTTATTGCCGAACAAAGTGAGATGATTGCAGAACTAGAAAAGAAGTTAGAAGAGATGCAAGAAGAGGTGAAGAAAGCCAAGAACATAGCTAGCTTGGCTATTGCTACTAATACCCCAACTCTGGGTGACTCCCAAATCCCTCTCCAAATCTCTCTTCTACATTCCCCGTTAACCCAAAATTGTGTAGGGAATATACCTCCCGCCAATGCACCTAGACCTTCCAATGAACCTCTTTCCAATAACCCTCCCCATATCGGGTCCTCATATCAAATCCACACTCCTCCTATCCAGCACACTAACCAGAGCAACAACCCATATGCCTACAATCCATAAAACCTCCCTCCAAACTACCAAAATACGCCACCAAACACCTACAACTCCCAGAATAATCATCCCAATATCACTAACCTGCACAATTATATCCCCACATACCTAAATGCCATTCCACATGTCCAGCCTCCACTTGTCCAGAATGTGCCACTTACCACTTTTCATGTTATGGTAGAACCATACACCGCCCTTCTAGAAAGCCCCAAACTTGACCACTACGAGAAGAAAGAGAAAGAATTAAGGGCCACAGAGAAGAAGCATGATTATGACATGGTGCAGATGAAAGAGGGGATAGCCAGGATCAAGAAATTTTGAGGCTTGTCCTACAAAAAAGGCTATGACTATGATGATCTCTGTATCCATCCGGAGATAGACCTGCCAGATGGATTCAAGATTCCCAAGTTTGAGACCTTCAATGGTATTGGGAATCCCGAGGCTCATTTAAGAAGCTATTGTGACTAAATTGTCAGTGCAAGAAAGAATGATGCTTTATTGATGAGAATGTTCAGTCGAAGTCTAAGCGGGGAAGCTCTGGAGTGGTTCACCGCACAAGAGCTAAAGAAATGGTCTAGATGGAGTGATCTGGCCCGAGACTTTGCTCAAAGGTTTGCATATAATATAGAAGTTTTCCCAGATCGATACTCTCTAGGTCGTATCAGGCAAAAATCAAATGAAGACTTCTAAGATTACACCTATCGATGGAGAAAGGAGGCGGCAAGAGTTCAGCCTCCTATGACCGAAGAGGAGATAAGCACGGTGTTTATGCGCTCTCAGGAGTCAGAATTCTCTGACAAAATAATATCAGCAATTAAAGCAAAATTCGCTGACCTAATTAAGATTGGTGAAATTGTTGAAGCAGGTCTTTGTAGCGGCAAGATTACCAAAGCCTCGGCATCCTCAGGATCGGCAGGATTTCCCAAGAAGAAGAGGGAAGAGGTATCTTTAGTATCCTCCAGTCCTAGCACGAAATCGAAGAAGCCCTTCGGAGCCAACCATAAAAAATTACTTGTTCCAACAACTCCTCCCCCAGCTCCACAAAGTCCTCAATCAATTTTCTATACTCAGCCTATTTACCAAGCTCCACAACCAAATATGCAACCCACTTACCAAGCTCCTCCTCAAAACTTCCAAGTATATCAAAGGGCTCCCGAGAACCAGAACAATCACTAGGTTCTGCCTCCCACTAATATCAATCTCCCTTGCCCTAACCTAGAAAAGAAAGTTCCTCAAACTTTTACCCAGTTGAATGAAACCAGAACTCAGTTGTACGAGAGACTGAAGGCTGCCGGGTTTATCTAGCCCATTCCACCCAAACCTGTAAAACCTGACTCTCATTTCTTCAGGGCTGACTGACATTGTTCTTATCATTCTGGAGGAGTCGGATATGATACTGAAGATTGCATCAACCTGAGGCATTAAATTCAGGATTTGATTGATCAAAGAGTGGTCACACTACAAACCGCACCGGCCAGTGTTGATAACAACCCACTCCTGAATCATGGAGGAGCCACTGTTAACATGATAGAAGTCTATGATTGTGAGCAAGTCAATAGTGTCGTTTAGCCCTAAAAAGCAGGAAATGCCAGAAAAAGCTATAGTTACTTTGAGTATTGCTGAGCTACCCTGTTGAAGGGTTAATGCTACAAGGCCTTGCACGTCACTATTAAATGTCAAGAGAACATTATAAGTGGAGTTTTGATTGACGATGGTTTAGTCTGAATATTTGCGCGCTATCCACACTCACTGAGCTAGACTATGATCTGGGAAAATTTTGCTAGAGCAAGATCAACGTGAGAGCCTTCGATAGGGGTCAAAGGGACACTATTGGAGAGGTCAGTTTGCACATCTAGATAGGACCCGCCAAGTTCCAAGTGGAATTCCAAATCATGGATATTACTACCACTTATAACTTGCTTTTGGGGAGACCATGGATCCACGGAGCTGGATCTGTGCCCTCAACTTTGCATCAAATAGTAAGGTTCATCTGGGAGGAACATGAGGTGGTGATCCACGAAGAAGGAAGTCACATGAGCCACATAAACGGCTATGTCCCTGTGATTGAAGAAATCTCGAGAGGAAGTAATTTCTACACCGTAGAGATCGTAAATGCTATGGGAGAGGATCTTGCTCCTCAAATTCCCATGCCACCTATTTATAAAATACTTGCAACTACAATGCTGAGGAGCGGATATGAACCAGGCTTCGGGCTGGGGAAGAATTCTGATGGTATGACTGAACCCATAAGCATTCTTGGACAACTAGCCAGACATGGCTTAGGTACGTAGGCCGAGAAGATAAGGCAAAAGTCAAAGAGGATAAGCAGTTAGGACTGTTAAAACTGCTCCCTCACCTATAACAGTCATTCCCAGTGCGTATTGGTTACCCAAGCGACAGTTTAGAGGTTGGAATAGGAGATCTATTCAAGGAATGCGATGCTATAACAAAAGAAATCCCCAAAGCAGCCATGATTAGAGATGTCAGGCCTGGCGAAAAGTTGCAAAACTGGGCCGCAAATCCCCTCGTGATTCTCCATTTGTCTGGGTAAACAAAGACTTTATTTTTATGAAAATCGATGATGGTCCGGATGAGGCATGTGACCCCACACTTTTGTTTTCTATTTCCTCGTATTGTCTTTTTCTTTTTTCCAAAAGGCATAGATTCGCACTCGTGCGAGTCACAGCCATAGTTTATAAATATTTTGGATTTCAATAAAAAGCCTCCCTTATTGTGAAAACTTTGATGTTTGCTGGTCATTATCTAACTTACCTTGTTTATGATTTTAGCAATAATAGCTTAAAACCTGCCAATGTCATGTCATGTCAAAAGCTGAATGAACAAATCAAGATGAATGGTATTGGAACAAAAGGATATGTTGAAGAAATCATGGTCCTGGAATAAACAACTGAGAAGTCTAAGAACTTTGAGGACTAGGAAAAGCCCCACCTAAAAGAGCTTGAGGTGGTAAATCTGGGAGGCAACGGTCAAGTTAAAGAAATCAGTGTCGGTGTTCATTTGTCAAAAGCACAAAAGAAAGAAATTATTAGTCTGCTCAAGTCATGCATCAAAATCTTTGACTGGTCCTACAATAATAGGACGAGAATGAGCGCAAACAGCATCTCCCAAAATTTATTGATCAATCCAGAATTCAATCCAGGGAATGGACAGTTAATCCTTCCCTCCCACGAGACAAAGGAAAGTTTGCATTGAATTAGCAAGGACTGTACATCATCCAAAAAGTGTTATTTGGAGGAGCTTTGATTCTGTCCGAGATGGATGGTCAAGTGTGAACTAAACCAATCAATTCTGATGTTGTGAAGAGATACTATAGGATAGTTTTTTTTTCATTTTCTTTCCCTGTAATAGCACTTTCTGATTGTAATCATTTTATAGCTTAAAATATCCCTATCCTCTATGTACGAACTACGTTTGACCTAAATTCTCAAGAATGAGATATGTAGGCAGCCTGTGTCAGCTTGGTCAACCCCTTAGGAAAATCTATCTTTTTCCTTTCTCTCTTGAACTACCTGATAACCTGAATTCTCAAGAATAAGATACGTAGGTGGCTTGTGTCGGCTTCGGTCACCCCTTTATTTATTTACAACATTCTCTCACTTCAAGTATAGGAACTACGTTTGACCTGATGTCTGCCTCAATGGGATACGTAGGCGCCACAACAGTTCGGTCATATTACCTAGGAAATGGAAACTAGGGTAGATTATTTGAGAAAGGAATCTCAAAAATTCATAAGGCGAAGATCATCTCCAACAAGTCAGAATACAGAATGTGCTAAAGGGCAACTAAAGAGAATCTCGAGAAAGAATCTTATACTTCCCCATAGAGTCTCAAACCTCATATCATAAGAATAAGATTCATCATGAAACCTTTAACTGGGGCAGAAATTTTGAGGAGGACCTCAAAATTTCCACCAAACTTCATTCAAGAGTTCAAAAGCAAACTTCGAAGAATTCTCCAACACTTAGAGATCAGAGTCTACTTCAAAATCCCAGTCTGAGGTGGATTAATCCCTAGTTGTGATAGATTTCTCGAAAGACATTTCCGAACTCCTCAAAGGATCTCCAAAGTCTGCCAGCAGTATGTCAGAAATGTCAAGGCCTCGAGTAAAGGACGTTCATTGAGCTAGCACATGACATGATGGGCAAAAATCTTTCCAAACTATCCTTTTTCAAAAATCTTTGTTTTCTAGAGAACTTATTTGAAAAATCTTTACAAAAGATTAATTTTATTCTTTTATAATTTGGTTTTGTCTTATGTCTACTGTAACTCGGGGATTTGAGGACGACGAGTACCTGAGAGTGGAAAGCATTCAGAAATGACAAAGCAAGGAGCAAAAGATCGAAGGAGGTAAACACAAATCAGTTTCACCAGAAACTAACAATTTTTCTGTGGACGCAGGTTGTCCTAAAAAGTATGTTAGAGATCAGTGCAAGTCCCTCATTATCTAACACATTCAAAGAAATGCAACAAGACCAAACGCCCCAAATTTAGCAATAAAAGCCAAAACGGTGGGAAGAAGCCAAAGAGGCAAAAGTACCTAGAATGGGCAAATCTTCTTGTAGTTCGTAGGAGCTACTAAGTAAAGAGAGATCGACAGCATCCTCGAGTCCCCAAGCAGATCAAGACATTTTGGGTCAACTTCAAAATTAGGACACCAAATGAGAGATCAGCGTCATTCTCTGCCAATCCCCAGCAAGTCAGAAATCACCACGAACAGACGATGTTCGAAAATGGTACTTGTGGTTGTCCCCAGAAATAGGCACGACCATTTCATTCATATTTGAAATGAAAATTTTTTTGATTAGCTTTATAGATGTCGTCTTTAAAGTTTTTCAAGTTTGACTGTGGTCGCTAGTAAGAGCGACGTTGTGTCTATTAATTGTTTGCCTTGGGCACAGGTACACACAAAGGAGTCAACATGGCAATGTAAAAATCAAAGGTGATGTTTTCTGCAACTGCTACATATGTCATTGCATGATCATCAACATCATCATATTTGCATGTCACAAGGACCATGTCACGAGGACCATGTCGCAAGGACCATGTCACAAGAACCATGTCACAAGGACCATGTCGCAAAGACCATCATCATTAAAATACTGCAGACACTCATTTGCTGCGAAGATTATGTCTCTCTATCGGCCGGTTCAAAAGAGGATGACATTCATAGGCATCCTTAAGTCACACTTGCTGCGAAGGATTGACCCAAAAGCATATTTATATCCAATATCGCGTAAGACGACAGAGTCTGACGTTGAGGGTATATTTGCTTCATCATTATAATGCCAAGTCTGGCATCCATCATATTTTTATCCAACATCATGTTAGACGGTGGAGTCTGACATTGAGGATATATTTAATTCCTTATTATGGCAAGCCCGGTATATTTGTATCTGATATTGCGTGAGACGGCGGAGTCTGACATTGAGGATATATTTACTTCCTTATTATGGCAAGCCCGGTATATTTGTATCTGATATTGCGTGAGACGGCGGAGTCTAACATTGAGGATA
The DNA here is from genome assembly GCA_003996215.1 of Jaltomata sinuosa. NCBI lineage: Eukaryota > Viridiplantae > Streptophyta > Magnoliopsida > Solanales > Solanaceae > Jaltomata > Jaltomata sinuosa. The sequence continues at coordinate 48,675 of QJPP01004931.1, forward strand.
TTACTATTATTATGTCAAGCCTGGCATATTTATATCCAACATCGCGTAAGACGGTGGAGTCTGACATTGAGGATATTACTATTATTATGCCAAGCTTGGCATATTTATATCCAACATCGCATAAGACGGTGGAGTCTGATGTTGAGGATATATTTACCATTATTATACCAAGTCTGGCATCTAGCATATTCATATCTAGCATCGTGTAAGATGACAGAGTTTGACGTCGAGGATATTTGTGCACCCTTGTTTATTATTGATATGACAAAGTCTCACATCGAAGAATGTTTATACATTTGAGAGCATAAATCACCAAAAGATACAGCCATATTTAATCGTGTGGCAAAAGGCCTTGTCACCCCCGATGGTCAAATAATGTTTGTTGTCAAGGTTGAAAGCATATAGTCTGAAGGATGTCTATAATATGCCATCCAAATTGGACGATGAATCAGATCTCCCAAGACTGGAAGGCCAAAGGTCGTCTATAAGCCACACCGATGTCCAAAACTGGATAGTGTGCAAAATTGCCTAAAACTTGACAGACTAAGAGTTATCTGTAAGACACAGCAAGATATGAAACCGAATAGTGTGCAAGATCACTTGAAGAATTGACAGTTCAAGGGTAATGCGCAACTCACAAGAATATACAAAATTGGATAAAAGTGCAAGACTACCAAAAATTGATAGTCCAAGGGTTATCTATAAGCCATGACATATCCACGTTGATATTGTGCAGGACTACCCAAGGGTTAATGATTCAAGGGAAATCTGTAAGGCACGTTACATCTAAGATCGGATAAAAGTGCAGGATTACCCAAAAACTGGTAATTCGAAGGACATCTGTAAGCCGCCTCTATCAAAAGTCAGATGATGTGTAAGGTTACTCGAAAGCTGACAATTTAACAGACATCTGTAAGCCACCTCTATCCAAAGTCGGATGATGTGCTAGATTACCTTAAAGCCTGATAATTCAGGGAATATCTATTAGTCGCATTGATACGGATGATGCGCGACACTTACCCCAATCGCCACAAAAGCAATTCAATCCGATCTCTATGAAGGCTATCACATTCAAGAGAATGCCACAAACGGTCACGAGGACCATCACCATCAAACGGCCATGACGGTCATCATATTCAAAGATCACCACATTCAACCACCATAAGTTTGGATTATCTAACACTTCTAAGCGGCAACAACAGGAATGCACAAAGTGTTCAAGTCCCAACAACGGGAATGTGCAAATCTATAACTTTTAAGCCGCAACAATGGGAATGCGCAAATTGTTCAAGTCACAGCAATGGGAATGTGCAAATCTAACACTTTTAAGCCACAACAATGGGAATGCACAAAGTGTTTAAGTTTCAACAATGGGAATGCGCACTAGGTACAACGCTACCAAGTCACTACAAACGGTTACGAGGATCGTTACATTAAAAAAGGGCCACAAAGGTCTTCATATTCAAAGATCGTCATGCTCAACTACCACAAAGGCAATCCTGTTTGATGGCTATGAAGGCTATCATGTCTATATGTCATGGAAGTCATTATTTCCCAAGACAGAAGAAGGAAAAGATGGCATCTTAGTCAGAAACCAACATATTCAAGAATGAGGTACAAAGCTATCTCTCCTTATTAAGCTACCTTACTACTAACAATGTTATTTGAAAATATTTCTGAGAGCATCCAAAGGGATGAAAATATCGAACCAAAATAACAGGTACGAGATACGTCAAAAGGATGTCACAACACGGATTCCAAACATAATCCCAGGATGAGGTATGGAGAAGAAGCTACCTCTCCAAATAGAATTATGTTACTACTAACAATCTTGTTTTGAGATATTGTCGAGAGCATCCGAGAAGGATGAAATTCTGAAAGCAAAACCATACGTGTGGACTACACCAAAAAGGATGCATCATAATGTGGAACTTTTTCTTAGAAGCAAACTGGGACATAGTCCAAAGAGGAATATCAAACTCTTTGGACGCGAGCTGAGGAACGACTTTCACCGCCATCAAACCACACCCTTGTCAGAAGGCATGTGGGTATTTCTTATCCTTGGGTCTTAGTTTTGCATCCAGGGTATTTTCTAAACTCACGCTAGAAGCAATATCCCTTCTTTTAAAATCCAGGTGATAATACACCTTGAGTTTTGGAAATTATGTCCAGGTAAAATCTTACTTATAGGTGTGAAGTGCACCGCATTCATAGTTGAGAGGTTACAAGCCTCTTTTATATTGCTCAAATCATTCATCACTCATTCCGAGCCAAAGGTTATCTTAACACAAAGATTACCTTTTCCACCGATTCAGTCAAACTACAAGCAGCCTGATTCCCTGAGTCTTGGGATATGTAGGCAGGATCTGTGTTGAAAACTCGCTTGCATTCCTAACCCCCCAATCCTTACTCTCCAGCTTTCCGATCTCTCCATACTCTAAAATCGGAATAGTTTGGCATTCTTTGAAATTCTTGCTAGAACCAACCGCTTCCTGAAGATGAATATGTGGTCGGATAAAATTGGGAACTTCAATTCCCTTTGCCCAGGGTTCCTTACATCCACCCTACCCAAAGGGAGGGGCAGTTGTTGACACTCAATTTTTGCCCTCCACATTACAAATTAATCTTGAGCCTTTTTTGAATTCTAAACAATTTTTGAAATAATTGTTTTGTAAAAAAGGATAAAAACATTTTCCAAATCAGCTTTATAATAGTTTTGAGTAATAATTTATATTTTTCACATCTAATTATGTGGAATTTATATAAATTTACTTAAAGAACTATTTAAAAATTTAATTTCACAAGAAAATCCTTTAAGAGATTAAATGCTTAAGTTTTCTCCAAATTAATTCAAACGGGAGATTAATTGAATAAATTAATTTCACAATTATAAAAGAGGTAATTATATGTTAAATACAATAATTATTTTGAATTGTTTTAAATTATTAAAGCTCAAGGTTATTCTTAATTGATTCATCTTTATTTCTATTATAGCCTAAATTCTTTAAACTCTTTAAACCCTAGCCAAATTTCACCTAATCACTCCTAATTTGGCCGTTTCCTAAAGACCAAATGGCCACATTTTGCAAATGTGGACATTATCTAAACCAACCTTATAACTCCTTGGTCTCAGCAGACTGGGCCAATTGACCCTCCTCAGCCCATCACAAATCTGCCCCAACTCTCAGCCCACTCCCTTATTTCCCCTAACCCATCTAGGCCCAACCCAACTCACTTTATCACACCCTTATACTCTTAATTTTCTCGTTTCCCTTGAACACACAACACAACCAAACACTCCCTTTCTTCTTTCTCTCCTCTTAGATGAACAAACCCCTCCAAACCCTAGCGCCGCCCTCTAATGTGCGTATTTCTTATCCTTGGGTCTTAGTTTTGCATACAGGGTACTTTCTAATCTCACGCTGGAAGCAATATCCCTTCTTTTCAAATCCGGGTGACGATACACCTCGAATTTTAGAAATTATGTCCAGGTAAAATCTTACTTATTGGTGTGAAGTGCACCGCATTCATAGCTAAGAGGTTACAAGCCTCTTTTCTATTGCTCAAATCATTCATCACTCATTCCGAGCCAAAGGTTATCTTAACATAAAGATTACATTTTCCACCGATTGAGTCAAACTATAAGCAGCCTGATTCCCTGAGTCTTGGAATATGTAGGGGGGATCTGTGTTGAAAACTCGGCTGCATTCCAAACCCTCCAATCCTTACTCTCCATCTTTCCGATCTCTCCGTACTCTAAAATCGGAATAGTTTGGCATTCTTTGAAATTCGTACTAGAACCAACCGCTTCCTGAAAATGAATCTGTGGTCGGATAAAATTGAGAACGTCAATTCCCTTCGCCCAGGGTTCCTTACATCCACCCTACCCAAAGGGAGGGGCAGTTGTTGACACCCAATTTTTACCCTCCACATTACAAATTAATCTTGAGCCTTTTTTGAATTCTAAACAATTTTTGAAATAGTTATTTTGTAAAAAAGGATAAAAACATTTTCCAAATCAGCTTTATAATACTTTTGAGTAATAATTTATATTTTTCACATCTAATTTTGTGGAATTTATATAAATTTACTTAAAGAACTATTTAAAAATTTAATCACAAGAAAATCCTTTAAAAGATTAAACGCTTTATTTTCCTCCAAATTAATTCAAATGAGAGATTAATTGAATAAATTAATTTCACAATTATAAAAGAGGTAATTATATGTTAAATACAATAATTATTTTGAATTGTTTTAAATTATTAAAGCTCAAGGTTATTCTTAATTGATTCATCTTTATTTCTATTATAGCCTAAATTCTTTAAACTCTTTAAACCCTAGTCAAATTTCACCTAATCACTCCTAATTTGGTCGTTTTCTAAAGACCAAATGGCCACATTTTGCAAATGTGGCCATTATCTAAACCAACCTTATAACTCCTTGGTCTCAGTCGACTAGGCCAATTGACCCGCCTCAGCCCATCACAAATCTTCCCCAACTCTCAGCCCACTCCCTTATTTCCCCTGACCCATCTAGGCCCAACCCAACTCACCTTATCACACACTTATACTCTTAATTTTCTCTTTTCCCTTGAACACACAACACAACCAAACACTTCCTTTCTTCTTTCTCTCCTCTCAGACGAACAAACCCCTCCAAACCCTAGCGCCGCCCTCCCTTTCTCTCCCATTTCCTTCATTCCCCAGTACAAAATCGTGTGTCTAGCACGTAGATCATACCAAGAGGGTACCAGGCAAGCAACATGGAATGAATCTATGCCACCTTCATCCTTTTGGGAGAAAGCCCTCCCAAGATTTGTACCAAATGGTACAATCGTCCAGCTCACAGCCTTATCTCTTAGCAAATTTGAAAAAATCCTAAGTAAAATCCCAGAAAAACCCCTCTAATACCCCATCCTACATTGAATTTCACCTCCCAAAACCCTCAGGATCTACTCATATATAAACCCCTACTGTTCTCAGTGTGGGGGTAACGTTTCCAGTGCAAAAAAAGGAACCCTAAAAAGCTTAGGGATCTTTGAGCGAAGGATTCGAAGTTCTTTTACTATTTTGCATTTGAGTTTCTTTTCTGGTGGTGAAGTTTTCTCTCCGGCAAGGCTCGTTTGTCTCAGATCGCTTCTCCAAAAGAGGTAAACTCATTATCCTTTTCTTCTCTTTTCTTTGTTTCCTTTAGTATAATGAAAAGATTTTTCTTCTTTTCACTTTTCTTTAGAAACATTTTTGCTGGTTTTAGGCTGGTTATTTTGTGAATACGAGTTCTTTTTTCGTTATTTTAGAAATTATCATGTTGGAATTTAGGGGGGTCTTGTTTGGTTTATTGTTCAATAATTATAGATGAATATTCTGGTTGGTCCATTTGGGAATTATTGTCAAAAAATGTAAAAATGTTGGTGTTGTCCGCTTTGCTCTTTCTTCTTTTCTCTGTTTTATCCCATCATAAGAACTGCTTCTCTGTGCAAACGTTAGTATGACATCTATTTTGTTGTCTAGAGGGAGCTTAAAATTGTTTTTATTTATAGAAGGGAGTTGTTAAATTTATTCTGTTAGTCTTTAAAGATGTTCTCAAGTCTAAACTCTGAAATTTTGAATTGATATTACCACTGTCTCACAATCATTTACTTGTTCTTACATTGTTTTCTTTGTGTTCGTATAAGATCCTTCATTAAATGATTTGGTTTGTCAAGCATGAATTAGGTTAATTTGTCCCTCTGGTGGACTCAAATCTCGTTCAAACTTGGTCATTCTTCATTTCTTTTAGCGGTATTTCATGGTTGAGTTCATATGATTGATTGTGTGATAATGACCATGCATTTGTTTAAATTGTTTCTTTATTTGCATATAGTTTGGTTTAACTCTTCTCCCCTTTTCCATTTTTTTCTCTAACATGCTTGACCTCGTTTGCTAAAAGCTTTTCCTCTCCTCTGAAAACCATGAGATGTTTTTCTTTCTATATAAATTGTTTTACCTCATTCAAATCATGCCTAAAAGTGGTAATTTCTCTTCTTTTGCTTAAATCAAATAGGTTCATCAAAGTTTGAGTCTTAAAATAGCTATGAATGTGTTTTCCTTATTATCAGATCTAAAACCTTGTCCCAGTATCTCGTGTTTGAAGGTTATATGTATTTTGTCAAGTTTGAGTTTCAAGAAACCTGTATGCCCCGTTTCCAGCATTCATGAACAAAAATAATAAATTTGGAAACTATGTTTCTTGCTCCTGATTACTAGTCTAGTGTTATAGTTTTCAATGGCATGCCTGAAATGACTAAGACGTCCTTTTAAATACTTGGTATGCTGGAATGATAATTGCATCTCTATGATTGTGTTTTATTTCTCAAATCATGTTCATTAGGTGTTAATTGCTGCCTGGTTTCCTCTTTATTAAAATAATTAGTTCACGTCCTGTTGAGCCTACAAACTATTATGTTCTCTTTTGATCAAATTTGTATATATGACAATGAGTTGGATTTGTTGGTTTGAATAGATAATTACTCATCTCTCTGTTTCTATGCATGAACTCCGAGTGAGTCCATTCGGACTCAAGATTTCCCCCTTTTGCATTTCATTGGACCTTAGCCCAACAGGAGCTATTCTTTGAGTCCAAAGAGGAATGACCAGCAGTAACGAAGGAAGTAAGATTAGTCCAAAATGGACTAAGATTCTGAGGGAAAGTGGCTAAAGCCCATGTGCATCACAACAGCAGCATGAATATGGGCCAAAGTCCGTGAAGTTTGAGCAGTAGCAGCAGCCCAAATGGGCAGAAGATAAAAAAAATTAGACTAAAAGTCCAAGTGGATGGCGGTGGGCCTAAAGAGGGCCCACAATCTAGATTTTTAGGATAGGTTTAGATTAAGCCGATGGCTTAATCACATCTCTTTAATTCTTTATCTTTGCTTATATAGGATTATTTGTATTAATTTGGACTCTAATACTTTTAACTTAGTTGGATTATTCCCAAAAGATATAAACATTTCTGGTTTAATTTTCTTTAAATTACTCGGTGATTTCCTCATGAAAAATAGTAGAGCATTTTTTACTTATCAAGCATGTTTTCCTCTTTGTGTTTAAAAATAAACTCTTTTTGTGTTTTCATGTGACAATTTTCTCTAATCAGGTATTATCTATTACGTGCTTCTTAAATCAAGTTAAAACATGATGTTTTAATACAAAACCTTTTCAAAGTTAGTCAAATAAGTATTTTAAACAAGTCTGGATAACCACAAGTTAGCGGATATGTTCAATGCCTTTAAAACCTTCTAGAAATATTAATAGGAACCTCTTACCCAAAATCTTTGAAAAAATTTCAAGTCTTTATATGTTTTAGACTTTGAAATTTTTTATAAGTTTTTCTTGATTTTCCTTTTATAAAACTAAGTGGTGACTCTTCTTTATTTTTGAAAATGTTTTAAAACTTTAACTTGGTTTTCGAAATGAATTTTTAAATAGTCGAAACAAAATTATTTTTCCCAAAAACAGAAATGGCGACTCTGCTGGGGATTATTAACTAGGTTCTAACCTCATTGTTTGCAACTAACTTATTTGATTAACTATTCAGATTGTAATAATTAGAAACTTTATTGCTTTCCTTACTTGTTTACTTTTTCGCAAAATATAAATTATTCATGGCATTTTTCACCTCTCTTGGAAAAGAATTAGAATGCATTTGGGGTAAAAAAATGATTATGCAAGTATTTGCAATCGTTCTTAATAAAAAATACAATTTTTCAAAATAGACGAGTGAAGTAGTTGACACGCGGTCAATTAACGGTCACTTGTTATTTTTGCCCGTGGTTGTCCGCCCGGGTTCCCGGTCAATTTTAAAACCTGTTCTAGTAAACCTACGTTAGAGCAATACTGTAACACCCCAGAAATTCAATTTAGCTTTTAAACATAGAAACTTAGAAAATTTTAGAAGTTCCAGGGATCACGAGTCAAGTCTACGAGCTGTGGACAGGACCACGATTTGTGGAAATGACCCGTGAAACCATTCCTGCAGAAAATCCTCTAGTCTAAGAACTATGAGACAGGTTCACGATCCGTGGATGGTTCAACGAGTCGGTGGAACCAACTCATGGAACTCAGACTGAGGGTTACCAGCCCCCCCAGAAACTATGAGAAGTTTCTACGACTCGTGGAAGTTTCCACGAGCCGTGCTGCTAAATCATGGTAACTGATCCGCAGCCTAAAATTTTGGCCCATGAACCGCGACTCCAATCCACAAGCCGTGGTTACTTCTACTGTCCGTGGAAAGGACTCATGAACCTGAAGCCGAGTTTTAAAACACTTTTCTCTTAATTAAGTCCCAGGGGTATTTATGCCATTACCCACCCTTTTAACTCCTAAGTGAGGTCGTTTTGACCATTCTTAGCATGATTTCCAGACCTATTAGCCTAATTCCCTTCTCAAATCTTCATTCATCTCCCAAAAAGGAAAAGAACTCCTTCAAGCTCCAAGTCTCAAGCTCCAAGTTCAAGTCTCCTTTTCTTTTCAATTTCAAGTGGGTTAGCTTCAATCAAGGTATGTGGGTATTCAATAAGGGATTCCCTTCACCTTTATGCCCAAAACCCCAATCTTCTAAATTGAATTTATGGATTTCTAAATTAGTGTTCTTATTCAAATTGGGGGAAAGTTATTGGTCTTCATTTAAAGCATTAATTCATGATTTCTTATTATGTATCTATGATTTAAATGAAGTTCCTTAGTTGATTTCAAAACCCCATATGATTGATGGTGAATTTAGTATGATTTCATTGAATTGCATGTCTTCAAGCAAAATTGATATGTTTAGAAAACATGACCTCTATTTTCATGAAATTGCATGCCTAATTTTTTAAGCTATGATATTAGAAAGGAAAGTATGTTTTGAAATATGGCTTTGCAAAGCTTCAGGATTCATGACTTGTAGATTTCATGGCATCAAATTTGTCCTTATGCTTTTCTAACAGTTTTTGGACATTAGATATGTCTCTATGTTTAATGAAAAGTTTGGCATCCATATATGTCTACCTAAGTTATGAACAGTTTTGACATCAGATATGTCACAAGTATTATGAGCTATATGTATATGTTTTAGAAGTAGTATTAGCACCGAGTTGGACAGGGTGAGAGTACCCTTATTACCATAACTACGTGCCCCCGTAGGTTTTAAGTCCCCTTAGTTGGGCATCAGATTTAGTGATCATGCCACAGTCCTGCCTATATACCCTGGCAAGGTATATTGGGTCCTTTCGATGGGGTGTATACATCGGATTTCATGTAGCTCACATGGTCTATGTCGGTTAGAGAACCTCCCACATAAACAGAATCAGGTTTTAAAATGCATTGACTATTTGCCTTCAGACTTCAGAACTATTATGATTACTCATGATCTCTTGCATAACTTGCTTTGGCATTGCATTAAGTCTTTTGCATTTCAGTTTTACACTTATAGCATGATTTCAGTTTTACAAGATTATTTAGCATGCTTATCTCAGATTCTTGTTTATCTCACATATTTGGTACATCCTATGATACTGATGCATTTAGCGCTGCATCCTTTAACGATGTAGATTTAGGTTCCTGCCCTCAAACTCGTGGCTAGATTATGCTAGACTTTCAGCTGATCAGTGGTGAGTCCTCATTCTTCGAGGACTAGAGTTAGCGAGCCTACCTTTATGTTATGTTTCACATTTTTTAGTTAGCTGGGGTCTTGTCCCAGCAACTCCTTATGATAGTTATAGGCTTTTCAGACATAGACTATAGTCGAGTCCTCTTTTATGGATTTGTATTCATATTTGACTTGATTATCTATGCATTTGATTTTGGATCTTCCTATTATGCTTTCGCTTACCTATTGATTTATCTGAGTTATGCTATGACCAAGAGTTAATCTGAGGCACTTGTGTTCTGGATCCCATGTTACGTCTAGGTGGTAGCCTCGAGGCTATCAATATGGACTTCATTATAGGTTTGCCTCGTACTCGAAGGCAACACGATTCGATTTGGGTGATTATCGACCAGATGACTAAGTCATCCCACTTCTTGGTTGTTAAGACTACAAATTCAGTGGATGATTATGCCAGACTCTACATCCGAGAGATAGTTCAATTGCATGGTGTCCCATTGTCCATCATTTCATATAGGGGTACTCAGTTTACTTCCCAATTTTGGAGATCGTTTAAGAGAGGTCTTTGTAATCAGGTGAAGCTTAGCACAGCTTTTCACCCATAGAAAAGATGGCCAGGCAGAGCATACTATTCAGACTTTGGAGGATACGTTGAGGGCTTGTGTGATTGACTTCAAGGGTAATTGGGATGATCACTTACCTCTTATCGAGTTTGCCTACAATAACAGCTTTTATTCTAGCATCCAGATGGCTTCTTATGAGGCACTTTATGGTCTGAGGTGTAGGTCTCCTATTGGTCGGTTTGAGGTAGGTGAGGCAGCTTTGATTGGTCCAGATTTGGTTCATGAGACTATGGAGAAGGTTCAGCTTATTAGGGAGAGGTTGATGACCACCCAGAGTCGAGAGAAATCATATGCGGATGTGAGGAGGAGGGAATTGGAATTTGAAGTTGATAATTGGGTTTTTCTGAAGGTATCACCCATGAAGGGTGTGATGAGATTCGGCAAGAAAGGGAAGATTAGTCCCTATTTTTTAGGTCCTTATCGGATTCTGAGGAGAGTTGGTAGTGTTGCTTATGAGTTGGATTTGCCAACAGAATTAGAAGCGTTTCATCTGATTTTCCATGTTTCCTTGTTAAAGAAGCATGTTGGTGATCCGACCTTGATTGTTCCTTTGGAGGATGTAGGTGTAAAGGATAGTTTCACCTATGAGGAGGTTCCCGTAGAGATTCTTGATCGTCAGATTTGGAGGTTGAGGAACGAAGAAGTCGCTTCGATAAAAGTCCTTTGGAGAAATCAGCTAGTTGAGGGAGCCACTTGGGAAGCAGAATCAGCCATGAAATCCAAGTACCCTCATCTCTTTCCTACTTACTCCGTTTCAGCTTTAGGTAGTAGTTTCCTCAGTGACATGTCCATTCCATTTTATCCCATCAGTTACCCTCATGATCTTAGTATGCATGCAGGTTTTTCGAAGTTGAGTTAGCCATATTTTAAGTTGCAAGATCAGTTTTCATGTTTGTTCTTCAGATTTTATGTATTGTTGATTGGTTGGGCTATTTTCTCTTCAGTTTCCCTTGTCTTAGTATTCATTCAAGGACGAACTATTTATGGATGGTTCCACGAGTCGTGGAACCAACTTATGAAACTCAGACTAAGGGTTACCAGCCCCCCCCCAGAAACCATGAGAAGGCTGCTAAACTATGGTAACTGATCCGCAGCCTAAAATTTTGGCCCAGGAACCACGACTCCAATCCACGAGCCGTGGTTACTTCCACGGTCCATGGAAAGGACCCGTGGAACCTGAAGTAGAGTTTTAAAACAGCTTTTTCTTAATTAAGTCCCAAGGGTATTTCAGCCATTAGCCACCCTTTCAACTCCTAAGCGAGGTCGTTTTGACCATTCTTAGCATGATTTCTAAACCTATTAGCCTAAGTCCCTTCTCAAATCTTCATTCATCTCCCAAAAAGGAAAAGAACTCCTTCAAGCTCCAAGTTCAAGTCTCCTTTTCTTTTAAATTTCAAGTGGGTTAGCTTCAATCAAGGTATGTGGGTATTCAATAAGGGATTCCCTTCACTCTTATGCCCAAAACCCCAATCTTCTAAATTGAATTTATGGATTTCTAAATTAGGGTTCTTATTCAAATTAGGGGAAATTTATGGGTCTTCATTTAAAGCATCAATTCATGATTTTTTATTACGTATCTATGATTTAAATGAAGTTCCTTAGTTGATTTCAAAAACCCATATGATTGATGTTGAATTTAGTATGATTTCATTGAATGGCATGTCTTCAAGCAAAATTGATATGTTTAGATAATGGAGTCGGATCGATTGCCATCAACTTTCTATGAAGATAACAGAGAAGATTCGAGCTGTCTCCACTAGACATCTATCATATGTTGGTAGGTTATTGATTATAAACTCTGTCTTGGTCTCTTTGCATAATTTTCAGGGGGCAGTTTTTATCCTGCCCCAAAGTGTACTGACTGATGTGGATAGGAGATGTCGGGAGTGTAATGACCCTTCCGGTCATTTCCACGTATACGTTTTCCTTGAACCGTTAGAGCTTGTTTGTAGCGGCCTCAAGTCACTTAAGGCTCGTCAGGACCGTATTTCGGTGTCAGGTCCATTTGTTTGGTCGCATTATAAGTTTTGAAGTCAAGCAAATCGGCAAAAGTTATCGTAAGTTCTTTAACAAATTTCCTGAACTTTGGGTCAAATGTCTCAGGGCTTTTCTCTCAATATATAAAGAGTTAGAAGTCCCCCGAAATACCAAATCGAAGGTCTACGAGTCTAGTTTTCAACGCACAAAACCTCACGTCCAACTGATCTCGGAGTAAAGAGTTATGACTGTTTTACCGCGGACTGTCTGGCAGAAAAATGGTTGCGAACCGGGTCGGGAACCGGGTCGGGTTAAACTCGATTTAAGCCTCAACTT